>KV424654.1:0-75659 GCA_001632445.1 Peniophora sp. CONT | reverse complement strand
CATAAGGTCCGAAAGTGATAGCCGGTTATCGTACAGATGGAATGCGCTTTGGGTTGCGTCGGCGGTGTGCTGTGAGCCGTGACACGCGAGATGTACCCAGGAGTACTGATCTATTGCGCCGCGAACTGCAGCTGTGGTGGCCTGTTCTCCATTCAGGATCTCCATCTCGATATCCGCCTCATCCAATAGTCGTTCAAGGTGCTGGTATTCTTCTACGGTCCCGGGAAGCGCAGGTTGTCCGGGTGTTGCGGGCTGCGTCACGACGAGCACACGCGGTGCTGCGCCCTGGGTGGCGGTCCCTTGGCTGCTACGTAAAAGTGCGGAGAGCGAGGGCGTATATGATGACACGACGTAATTGAACACGCGTGGTCCGTTGGGATCACTGTAGACGCCTGCAGCATGAAGGGGTATTCGTGTGAGTGGCCCAGTCGGACACCAAGTGATATGTGGCAACGATCCGCTTGGCACCTGGAACGTCAGGTCAGTTGCGTACTTGACAGACCATCATATGTGAATGCTTACCGAGTTCGTTAGTTTCAGCGCTTTGAGTATGGGTTCCAAGATCCAGTTCCACGTATGTTCCAGGAGGTGCTCAGACGAGCTATTGTCAAGCGACACTCGAGATGAATGCCGGACATCTGCCCGGTCCGAGAATGAACCACCGATTGTTATATCCGTACGATGTGATTTCAAGCCACCCATTCGGATTCTACGACTCTTGAGGTGCTCGATCCAGAGCAACTGCAGTTGGTTTGCTTTCTCTAGGGAAAGGTCGGGAAGAGCCACTGGCGTGATGACACCGCTCGGCGTAAGAATCAGAGCATCGCAGCGAGTCCGATGCACATTTATGAACACGATGTATCCGTCACCAAGGTCAGCGGAAGGGAGAAGAGCCGACAATGGCTTTGGACGTAAGAAGTTCTCGAACCCTGCGCAGCTGCGAATATCTGACAATAGACGGTCGTACTCAATGCTTAAGCCACGATGTTTATCCAGAGCGTCATTAGGGACGAAACCGGTCGTCTCACGCTCGTCGACCAACTCGAGTGTGCGGGGTATGTGACCCGAATGCTGAAGCTGTTGCTGGATGGTACGCAAGCGCCGTGATAGCTCTGGGTGATGCATCTCGAGCTCATCCAGGGGGTTTCGCAGAGCCAAGATCTGCGACCAGACGAGGGATCTGCCTTCCTCAAGCCATGCCACAGCCTGTGATGGCGCCTCGTGTCCGATAGCTGCAGCAACTGCGTCGTTGACACACTCAGCTTGTTCTGAGCACTCTTCGTAGCGACGACTGACGCTATGGCCCAACCAGACCAATTCAGGCAGGAGACGTAGGACATGTGAATGCGCTTCCAATAGCTTTTCCTCAGAAACGAATTCGTGACCTTCGACAACGAGATCGACACAGTTTCGAGCAGAGTTGAAGCGGGTCAACGGTGAACCAGCCGGGTCAATGGTAGCATCTATGAAGCATTTGTAGGCTGCTTCAAGATGCGAAGGTGTAGCACTCTGGTTGTAGAGGCTCTGGAAAGATAGGCCCAAGTTCCGCAAATACATGGATCTGGATGGATGGCCATCGGGCTTGAGCTCGACGGCACAGCGCTTCACCAAGATAGCAGCCTCGAGATCCTCGAGTTCACCTACACGCTCGAAACGCCTCTGTAAAGCATTGCCGAGGTTGTTCATGCGAGCTGGTTTGTCTGGATGTCCATCGGGGGACAGCTCGACGGCACGGCGCTGCACTGAGATAGCAGCCTGGAGATTCTCGAGTTCACCTACACGCTCGAAACGCCTCAGTAAAGCATTGCCGAGGTTGTTCATGCGAGCTGGTTTGTCTGGATGTCCATCGGGGGACAGCTCGACGGCACGGCGCTGCACCGAGATGGCAGCCTCGAGATCCTCGAGTTCACCTACGCGCTCAAAACGGCTCCGCAAAGCACTGCCGAGCTTATCCATGCAGCGTGGTTTGGCTGGATGGTCATCGGGCGTGCGCTCGATGGCATGGCGCTGCACCGAGATAGCAGCCTCGATATCCTCGAGTTCTCCCACGCGCTCGAAACGGTTCTGTAAAGCACCGCCAAGGCTGTTCATGTGCATGGGTTTGTCTGGATGTCCATCGGGGGACAGCTCGACGGCACGGTGCTTCATCGAGATAGCAGCCTCGAGATCCTCAAGTTCACCTACACGCCCGAAACGACTCTGTAAATCATTGCCGAGGTTATTCATGTACGTGGGTTTGGCTGGATGGCCATCGGGCGCGAGCTCGACGGCACGGCGATTCACCGAGATAGCCGCCTCGAGATCCTCAAGTTCGCCTACGCGCTCGAACCGGCTCTGCAAAGCACTGCCGAGGTTATTCATGTACATGGGTTGGTTCGGATGGCCATCAGGCGTCAGCTCGACGGCACGGCGCTCCACCGAGATGGCAGCCTCGAGATCCTTAAGTTCGCCTACGCGCTCGAACCGGCTCTGCAAAGCACTGCCGAGGTTGTTCATTCGAGCTGGTTCAGCCGGATGGCCATCGGGCGTGAGTTCGACGGCACGGCGCTGCACCGAGATAGCAGCCTCGAGATCCTCAAGTTCACCTACGCGCTTGAACCGGCTCTGTAAAGCATTACCGAGGTTGTTCATGTACATCGAGTTGTCCGGATGGCCATCGGGTGTGAGCTCAACGGCACGACGCTGCACCGAGATAGCAGCCTCGAGATCCTTAAGTTCACCTACGCACTCGAAACGGCTCTGCAAAGCATTGCTGAGGTTATTCATGTACACGGGTATGCTTGGATGTCCATCGGGGATCAGTTCGACGGCACGGCGCTTCACCGAGATAGCAGCCTCGAGATCCCCGAGTTCACCTACATGCTCGAAACGGCTCTGTAAAGTAATGCCGACGTTATTCATGTACATGGGTTTGTCTGGATGGCCCTCGGGCGTGAGCTCGACGGCACGGCGCTTCACCGAGATGGCAGCCTCGAGATTTTCGAGTTCGCCTACGCGCTCGAAACGGATCTGCAAAGCACTGCCGAGGTTGTTCATGTAACCGGGTTTGTCCGGATGTCCATCAGGCGTCAGCTCGACGGAACCGTGCTGCACCGAGATGGCAGCCTCGAGATCCTCGAGTTCTCCCACGCGCTCGAAACGGCTTTGTAAAGCAATGCCGAGGTTATTCATGTACATGGGTTTATCAGGATGTCCATCGGGCGTGAGCTCGACGGCACGCAGCTGTACCGAGATGGCAGTCTCGAGATCCTCGAGTTCGCCTACGCGCTCGAAACGGCTCTGTAAAGCATTGCCGAGGTTATTCATGTACACAGGTTTGTCTGGATGGCCATCGGGCGTGAGCTCGACGGCACGGTGCTTCAGCGAGATGGCAGCCACCAAATCCTCGAGTTCACCGACGCGTTCGAAACGGTTCTGTAGATAGATACCAAGGTTATTCAGAAATGAAGACTTTTCAGAGTCGTCATCAGGCGTAATGTCAAGAACATGTCGGAGCACGGAGATAGCTTCATCGTTATCGTCATATTTTCCGAAACGTCCGAAACGTGCATTCAGCAAACGGCCCAGTTGCCAGCTAAGATAGACGTCAAGGGGCTTCAGTTCGAGTTCATCTCTCACAATCTGCACGGCCTCGTCAAGATGCGTCGTGTCTCCAGTGGTCTCATAAAGGTCAAGAACGGCTTCACTGATTGCAAGGGGATCAGCACTGAGCTCGGAAGATTCATCGCTGTACGCGGATGAGCCGTCGCTGACTTCGTTGACGTCGTCGTCGCCTTCCATAGGATTGTGGTCGTCCATTTCCATCTTCTGATACTGCCAGTGGTGGAGCTGCGCGACTGGTACTGTTTAGTGCTGAAAGTACGATATGACGGGCGGCTGCAGCTTGCCTGTGATTATAGATAGTCTTCTGTGAGAGTGAAGAAATGCCCAAGACCCACAGAGCAAGAGGTAATGTCCGTTGTCAGTGCTGTGCACGGAGGAGAGAAGACGAAAGGCACAGGAGACGCCCTATCCAGCTGCCTGTACTTATAGTGAGAAGTGCATCCAATCGAAGGGAAGTCGGAGAACGATTGCCCCGTGTTCGGCAGTGCGCATATTAGCGTTGGAATGTCACTCAAGTTCGGCAAATGAAGATGATCGAACCTCGGAAGTAGGTGCATTGGCGCCTTCTCAAGACTACGCACAACGGGCAGGGATTGCGTTGAAAGAGAAATGTAGTCATACAAAAGAGGTGTTATATCGGTATACCACTCCAAGTAGATGACCCCTCAAAGCGAGAGCAGAAAGGTATGAGTGAACCGTATTGTAATCTGTCAGTATGGAGGACAGCTGCCATCGACTTCTCGCGGGTCATACCACTGTCATGTTCGCACACAGCCTTGGTACCGCACAGCGGAGCTTCGGTACCACCGGATGTTGAGCACCGTGCATTGGGAGCGAGCAATGTGTCGAAACATGCGACGCTCGAGTGGGAGATGCAAGGGTTCAACGCAATGGGCGACCCAGCTGCGCGTGTCCGAGCGGCGCAAGGCTTATACTCAGAACAACGTTGAGCATTTCCTGACTGAACACACCCGATGAGGTTCGCAGATACCGCGCGAACGATGTGAGAACCATAGTCCAGGATAGTTGGTAAGATGAAGATGTTCTGGTTTCATAGTAAGCTCGTGTTGACGGGAACGAGGCGATGCTGCGTACTTGCCGGACCCTACACACGCCCTGCCAACTATTGCTTCTCCCAGCGCTGGATGCACATGCACGCAGAGATGCAGAGTACGGCCTTCTGTGCATCATAACATTTCGTTCACGCAAGTATTCCCGATACCTTTAGGTTTGGGTCTTAGAGCACTGAAACGTCCACCTCCCAAAGACAATTGAAATCGCAAAAAACGCTTTGACCTTGCAAAAATGCATGTGACTTTACCCACGCTCGGATAACAATAGGTATGTAAAGGTCAAGTGCTGCTTACGCGCTTACGACTTGCGCGCATGAGAGGCCCCGCGATGCGAGCGCAGCGAGCGGCGGGCGTCGAGTGCGCGCGGTGGAGATCGCGATGTTCAAGGCTTCGATTTGCACCCGATACCCAGGAACCTGTTCAACGCAACCAGTCGAAACATCAACGAGTACCCGTAAAGAGAGCGGGAAGGTATCGGGCTATGCCGCTTGTCGGCCTTACAAGGACTTATGTAGTGAGACAATACATCCAAGCGAGTCCATGGCGGTTCGGGACGAGATCGGAGCATTGCGAAGTCGCTGCGAAGTGCGAACGCATGTCGGCCATCGGTCCGATTGGCCGGACGCACTCCTTGGACTCTATGTACATGTAGCTCTTCACTGCATCGCATTCGAAGAGCTGAAAACCTAGCTGAGCGTCTATGTTGCAAGGCAGAAGAGCTGGTGGTGATGGTACAAACGAGGCCTTCGTCCCGCGGCCCGGAGATAAGATGTAGATGCGATTATCTCTGTCCGCCGATAAACCCGATAGACTCCTGCAGTCGCGACGAGTCAAGTCGACAATTCGGATTCGCGCTCTTTTGCTCCGGACTACCACCTGCTCTGTGTTCAGTGCTCTTCGGTCTACATTCTCTTTGGAGCCTGGTACATCTATTGTCTGAGCGTTGCGTATCTCGAACGCTCGACCTAAAAATCAAGAAGCCGGTGTGCGCCATCTGAGCCTCCCGCTTTCCGACGTTCCCTGCTCAGAACGTATCGTTCCGACTTTCACAACATTCACCCTACATCACTAGCAGTACGTTTTCTACCTACTTACTACTTATATGAACTGCTTTTACTCCCACTTGCAGCCCGCACACCCTATCCACCCACCATGCCCTCCGCCGCAACCTCCTCCACCGAGAGCATCCCCGCGCTCCCCGCACAACTCACAGGCCATATCGACATTCTAATGATCGACAACTTCGACTCCTTCACCTGGAACCTCTACCAATCCCTCTGTCTTCTAGGCGCAGACGTGACAGTCATACGCAACGACGCCATCACCGCCGCCCAGCTCCCCCTCCTCGATATCCGTGCTCTAATCGTTTCGCCTGGGCCGGGCCATCCGATCACTGACTCGGGTGTGAGTCGCGAGGCTATCAAGTATTTTGCGGGGAAGAAGCCCGTGTTGGGCGTTTGTATGGGTTTGGAGTGTTTGGTGGACGTATTTGGTGGCGAGATTTCGTGAGTTATACTCTTGCTATGCAGCTTGTACTCTTTGTTGATACAAGATATAGCTACGCTGGCGAAATTAAACATGGTAAACTATCTCGCGTCCGACACGACAACCGCGGCTGCATGCGCGGCGCACCTCAAGGTTTCCTTTCCACACGGTACCACTCGCTCGCCGCCAACGTCCGTACCCTCCCCGATACCCTCGCTGTGTCAGCCGTGACCGAAGAATCCGGCGTAATAATGGGCGTGCGCCACCGTACCCTAACAATCGAAGCCGTCCAATACCACCCCGAAAGCATCCTCTCTGAATGCGGCGACGATCTTATTCGGAACTTCCTAGCTCTGAACGGAGGAACGTGGAAGGAGAATCCGCATGCGGCTGTCGACGACGTTGAGCTTCCGCCGTTTGATGGACAGGGGTTGATTAGGGAGGATGCAGGAAAGACGCAGAGCGTGTTGGAGAAGATATACGCGCAGAGGATTAAGGACGTCGAAGCGGCGAAAGCTTCGCCTGGCGCGTCACCAGCGGATCTAGACGCATTGTTGGCAATGCACCTCGCGCCGCCTGCTATCGACATCGTTGCGCGCATCCGCGCTGCCCCGCACGCGCCTGAACCGGCGTTGATGGCAGAGATCAAACGCGCCAGTCCTTCGCGCGGCGCCATCGCACCCGGCGCACGCGCACCAGCTCTAGCGCGCACATATGCAGCAGCGGGCGCAGCAGTCGTATCCGTCCTCACAGAGCCGACCTGGTTCGCCGGATCCCTCACAGACCTCCGTCTTGCACGTCAAGCCCTAAATGATCTGCCCTCCCGTCCCGCGGTCCTTCGTAAAGACTTCATCCTCGACGAATACCAAATCGCCGAAGCCCGTCTGAACGGCGCAGATAGCGTATTGCTCATCGTCGCCATGTTACCCCAAGACCGACTCGAAGCGTTATACGCTTACAGCGTGAAATTGGGCATGGAACCGCTCGTGGAGGTTAACACGCCACGCGAGATGGACGTCGCGTTGGAGTTGGGAGCGAAATTGGTGGGAGTGAATAATAGGGACTTGCACTCTTTTGAAGTGGATATGGGGACTACGAAACGGTTGGCTGAGATGGTTAAGGAGAAGGGAGAGGGTGGGGCAGAGAGAGAGGTGGTGCTTTGCGCGTTGAGTGGGATTACGGAACGGAGGGATGTGGTGGCGTGTAAAGAACAGGGCGTTAAAGCCGTACTCGTCGGCGAGGCGCTTATGCGCGCTTCATCGCCTGCTGCGCTCGTGCGGTCTCTATTCGGTCTGCCGTCGCATCTTTCTGGACAGAGGAAGGAGAAGGCTCCGCCGCTCGTGAAGATATGTGGAATAAGGAACGCCGAGGAGGCGCTTGAAGCGGCGAATGCGGGAGCGGATATGTTAGGGTTAATGTTCGCCGATAAATCCAAACGACGCATATCTCTCGCCGCTGCACAGAGGATCGCGAGCGCTATACGCACGTCGCGCTTTAACACTTCGATTCCACCTCCTCCCTCCGCCCACGAGATCCAAGAGTCTGAGTTCGGGTTACCCTGGTTCGCTCGACACGCGGCGCGGTTGGCTAGACAGCCGAATAGTCGACCTTTACTCGTGGGCGTGTTCCAGGACCAACCGTTGAGTCTCGTACTGCACGTTACGGCCGCGGCGCAGCTGGATATGGTCCAGCTTCACGGGCGGGAACCGGTCGAATGGGCAGCTCAGATCCCGGTACCTGTTGTGCGTGCGTTCCACGTCGACGCGAATGGTGGAGGGTTAGAGGGTCTGACTAGACCGGGGTTCTATAAACACGTTCTTCTCGATGCAGCTGCTACGACCGGAGGTTTAAGCGGTGGAAGCGGTAAAAGTATCGACTGGACTATCGCCCGTCAGATCGTCGAGCGCGGCGAAGGTTCAGGCGTTCAAGGCGAGTCGATGCCGGTTATACTTGCGGGCGGGTTGACACCCGAGAATGTGGGCGAGGCGGTGGAAGTTGTGTGTCCGTGGGCGGTGGACGTTAGTGGGGGCGTTGAGACGGGGGATAGGAGGGGGAAGGATGGGGATAAGGTTAGGGCGTTTGTTAAGGCTGCGAAGGGGGCTTGGGAGAGGTTGGAGGAGGTGCAGGATATGCTTTTGTAGAGCGGGTGTTTTGATAGATAGATATGGTGGGCTTGGTTGTATTGTATTAAAAAGGCGTCTGCTATCTCTGACATTCGAGAGCAGTCTCGAATCAATCTTCGTCTTTGGAAGGCCGCGGAAGCGAGAATTCTTGTCTTGGTGAAGGTATCGAAAGAGCATGGCAGCGAGCAGAGCATTCTGAGCTGGGCTCCGTTCGTACGTTTCGGCTCATGCTTGATACACTGATCGAGGTGAAGCGGGAGGTGCCAATGATCGACGCGCGGTGCGTCCAAGGTTGCGTCTCGTCCCGAACCATCATGTCCTCGCTTGAATATATAGATTTTCCTTTCCCACCATCTTGCTTCGAAGAAGTTTATGATGCGGGGGACTGTATTTAGCATCTTTGGCATCCACATTCAGCACTGTAAGAAGAAAGACCTGGTGGGTGGCTGTAGGGTTTCAGGTACGTAGCATCGCCCAAGCACCGCCTCGTCGCGTCCCGGTAATACGAGCTTACCACGATACCAGATGTCAATCGCCGGATTTTCGACTCTTCGGGTATCAAGGTCCACACAGTGAAAGGAGGCGCGCGGCCGCTTTGTGCAGCGCTACACTGCAGGCTACTACACGAGTGCACCGCCAAACACGGAACAACCGACAATCATTTTCCGGTGGTCTTGCCTTACTTCCATCAGACGCGCTTCTCACTATAAGGATAAGCAGCTGCATGCGCATAGGGCGTCTCCTGCGCTCGTCGTTTGCCCTCCTCTGCTCACTCGCGGGTAACAAGATGAACAGCCACGATCCTCTGGAGCTCGATGACGACTCTTCTGAACTCAGCGGTAGCTCTTCTGAACTTAACGAGGAATCTTTCCAACTCGGCAACGAGGCTCTTGAATTCAGCGACACTGTTCTTCAGCGCTACGAGTCTACTGGAGACACTACACAACTTGACGACGCCGTGCAGATGGTGAAAGATGCACTCCTACTCAATTCTTCTGATACCGATCTCAACATCCAACTCGGCTGTTTGCTGAACGCACGGTTCAAACGGTTCGGAAGAAGTGACGATAACGATGAAGCCATCTCCGTGCTCCAACGTATCCTTGACATCACACCTGATGACGACCCTGAAAAACCTTTGTCACTGAATAACCTTGGTGTTTATCTACGGAGCCGTTTTGAGCTCGCAGGCGAAATCGAAGATCTTGAGGCTGCTATCCTCATACAGCGCCGAGCCGCCGAGATCACCCCTGATGGCCACTTGGACAAACCCATGTACATGAACAACCTTGGAATTTCTTTACAGCGCCGTTTCGAACGCACCGACGAGCTCGGGGATCTTGAGGATGCCATCTCAATCATGCGTCGTGCCGTCGAGCTCACCCCCATTGGCTATCCAGCCAAACCGATGTACATGAACAACCTCGACATCGCATTACAGACTCGTTTTGAGCGCGTCGGCGAGCTCGGGGATCTCGAAGCTGCTATCTCGGTGCAGCGCCGTGCCGTAGAGCTCACGCCGGACGGCCATCCGGACAAACCAGGGCAGATGATCAACCTCGGCAGTGCTTTTTATACCTCCTTTGAGCGCGCAGGCAAGCTAGAAGATCTTGAGGCCTCTATCTCGACCACGCGCCGTGCAGTCGATCTTACGCCTGATGGCCACCCAGACAAACCAATATACATGAGTAACTTGGGCAATGTTTTGCAGAGCCGTTACAAGAGCACGGGACAACTTGAGGATCTTGAGGCTGCCATCTCAGTGCAGCGCCGTGCTATTGATCTTACGCCCGACGGCCATCTAGACAAACTAGGTCAGATGAACAACCTCGGTGTCTCGTTACAGCACCGTTTTGAACGCGTAGGCGCACTCGGTGATCTCGAGGGCGCTATCGCGGTGCTGAGTCGTGTCGTCGAGCTCATGCCTGATGGGCATACCGATAAACCCGGTTATCTGAAGAACCTGGGCTTACTGTTCTGGAGGCTCCGTAAGCAAAGTCATATGCGTTCGCATTTCGAATCGGCATACATATGCTTCATAGACGCTGCCACTCATTCGTCTGGTTCACCTTTCTTCCGTTTCACGTCTGCGCGAGACTGTGTCGACATGTTGACAGAGGATCAAGAATTTGCTTCGGCAGAAATGCTATTGCAAGCCCATTCGCACGTCCTACGTCTCCTGCCTGAGCGCGTTTGGTTGGGCTACAGTATTGCGCGCCGCTATGAAGAGTCATCGCAACTGGCTGGGTGCGTCAACGAGGCAGTGGCCGCTGCTATCGCACACGAGGCGCTCCCACAGGCCGTGGCGTGGCTTGAAGAGGGCAGGTCCCTCGTCTGGTCGCAGATCTTAGCTTTGCGGACTCCCTTGAATGAACTCGAGATACATCATCCCGAGCTCTCGCAGCGCTTGCGTATCATCCAGCAACAGCTGCAGCAATCCGGACACGTCTCGAGCTCACTCAAGTCTGTCGATCTGCGTGAACCAACCAGTTTTGCCCCTAACGCAGCTCAAGATCTCCATCGTGGCTTGACCATCGAATATGATCATGTTTTGTCAGACGTCCGGAGCCGCGCAGGATTCGAGAACTTCCTTCGTCCCAAGACGTTCTCTGCTCTGCTACCGTCCGCCGAGCTTGGCGATGGATACGTTGTGTTCATAAACGTGTGCAAAACTCGCTGCGACGCTCTTGTCCTGACGCCCAGCGGTGCCATCACGCCGGTAGCTCTTCCGGACCTTTCTGAGACTCGGGCCTCGAAGCTACGGTTGCAGTGGACCAAGCGACTTCGTGAAAGCAATGTCCGAATGCGCGGCGCAGTCCCTGTGTCGACCGCTCGCAATAACATGACTGGTCTTGTCCGTCTCCTGGAGTGTATCTGGAAATGGATCGTGCACCCCATATTGTTATCTCTCGATCTAGTGAGCAAGCATTGTATGCGGCGCCACTCCATCATATTGACAGCATCTTTTAGATAGGTGGCGCCAACACAAATCCATTGCCACATATCACCTGGTGCCCTACGGGACCATTGGCACAGTTACCACTTCACGCTGCAGGCGTCTTCAGTGACCCCACCGGACCGCGTCTATTCGATCACGCCGTATCCTCTTACGCTCCGTCCCTCTACGCACTCCTACGCAGCAGCAAAGGTCTCGCAAAGTTGGAGTCCATCCCGAGCATGCTTGTTGTAACGCAGCCTGCAACACCGGGACAGTCGCCGCTCCCTGGGACTGTGAATGAGGGTCGTCAGATTCAGAGGATACTCGAGGAGTCGCAGGTGCCATGTGTGATGTTGAGCCACGAGCAGGCGACGATAGCTACTATGCGCACTATCATGGACAGGCATTCATGGGTGCATCTTGCGTGTCACGGTTCGCAGCAGACGGCCGATGCAACGCAGAGCGCATTCCATCTCTACGATGGCCGACTGTCGCTAGCGGACCTCATGCAGACAGCCGCAAATGACGCTCAGCTTGCGTTTCTTTCAGCCTGCCAGACGGCCACAGGAGACGAGAACAACCCTGAGGAGTCCGTACACCTCGCAGCTGGTATGCTCGCGATCGGCTTCAAAGGCGTCGTCGCGACTATGTGGTCGATCGGAGACGCGGACGCGCCCGTTGTCGTCGAGGCGTATTACAAGAAGCTGTTCGAGATCCGGAGGACGGGTGCAGTTGGGAAAGGGCAGACGGGAGCGGCGTATGCGTTGCACGAGGCGGTGAAGGTTCTGAGAGAGCATGTCGGCGAGCAGAACTTCCTGAGCTGGGCTCCCTTTGTACATTTCGGCGCGTGATTACTGTGCTGGTATTAAAGCTCTCTGCGAGGTCTTATGGCATAGAGTAGTTCGCACAGGCACAGGCACGGGTTGGAGTGGCGAGGATCAATTCTATGCATCGAGGTTGACGCCCGGGCGGGCTGCAATGGATCCCAAACACGACTCGCTTCAGCTTAGTTTCGGTAGTGAACACCCACACCTACCGTAGGTATAAGGATCTCACGAGTGTCATCCTTAAGCGGCAGTTTAGACAGTAGCGTATGATAAGTAACTGAGCAAGGCCTGAATGGGCCGCGTTGTACAATGTTGCGCGCTGGCCTACTACGCTGGCCGGGCTTGGGCCGGGCGTTTGCCGCGTCGCGAACTTTTTGCGCGCCGCCTCGGACTTGCTGAAGCTGAGTGGCTGTTACCTGACTTGTCAAAGAGGCTCCAACTCAGGGCTGAGTACACTCTGAAAGTACGAGTCTACAAAGGAGACGGTATGAGATACACGACGATGGTACGGTTCGGTTATCACTCGGGTCCTCGGACCGGTGGCCGCCGGCGACTGCCCAAGAAGTTCCCGCGCTCTCCAGCTTGCGCTCTCCCCTCACCTGTCACCATCCGCCGAGCCCTGGGCACTTCGTGGTGTCGGAAACATAAACGGGACAATCCAGCTTTGACCAAATATTGCGCTTTGTAACTCGTCGATACTCTGTCCGAGTTCTCAAGCTTGCTCGCGCTCTCGGCCGGAAGAGTCGGAAGACGCCAGCATCCCGCTGAACGCGCACGGGAAGATCAGTATGCATTGGGCTTCTGGAGCTTAGACATATGAATACTCCCCTAATCTCACCTGCCGTGCGAGCATCGACGCTCTTATCCTGTCCATCAGTCTGCGAAGGTGCACACGCGCACAGTGTGTCGTTCTCGCGCGCGCCGGTCCGGACGATGGCGATGCTCCCCGCAACTGGCAATGGAAGGCACGAGCCGGTGGACTGGTGTGCTTTGGATACATAGTGCACACCCCGGCCGTCGAGGTTATCGCGCCGCGCCCCGGCATCTTCTGGAGCCAACCTGATCTTCTATGGCGGTATGTCGAAGCGTCCAGGGCATCTGTTGTACACGTATGTCCAGCCATAGCTGGCTGCGTGCATATATGCGCTTCTTCCGAAGATGTCTGAGCATCTCTTTGGACTCCCCAGTCATGCACTTATTCGCGCTTGCGAGGCTTGCGCGGCTGGTGTCGGCTCGCGTTAAAGTGAGGATCTGGAAGTTCGTATCTTGGCTGTTCACTATCCTTCTGCGTCCTTCTGCCCCTCAGACCTCGCGCCTGGTAGACGGGAAGACTGGTGACGGCGATGTCCGCCCTACTGCGACGACGTCTGTTATAAGAGCGTCGGTGATTCCAACCGGTGCATCCAACAGCGCTGGAGTCCTCGATGATGGTTATAGGGAAGAGTGGTCGTCTGGTACGTCGGAGCTTATTGCGTCCGAACGGGTGGTTCAAGAGTTGATAACTACTCTAGGCATTCGCAGCTTGGTGACTCCCACCGGCAATCGATTCATCTACAATAACGTGCGTCTTGAATGCTCTGTCACTCGTTGTCGTAGCGGTGTTGACAACCATGGCAGGGAGGAGTGCTGACAGCCCCGCCGGTCGAAGCTGATGGACAAGCATCTGCGCCTACAGTTCCGGCAATTAACACCCTGCCACATTCGACGCGAATGCCAATTCGCAGTGCAGGTCAGCATATCTGCTATGACACAATATTTTGCAAGGTTTTCAAGCCTAGGCTCGTTGAATTAGCTGCGCGTTCCAGACAAATCGACTACGCCCTAATCATGGGCCAACCGTCCTTTGTCGCGACGCCACCTACTGACGACAACGACCCTGATAGCCTTCATCTTTGCATCCCTACCAGTTGCAACAAATGGAACATCGTATTCGAGGAACTCAATCCAGAACAGGCCCTTCGCTTCAACGTCTATTCGAGTCTGTGGGTTGATCAGCTACCTTGCAGGAATGTGTCTAATTCGAAATGCTAGAGCTGGCGGGTATTCAAAGTACAAAATCCCCCCCTTGAAGACTCGCGGATTCAGCCAGTATGCGGGGCATATCTCTCTTGTGCGAGCACGAGTTGAACATGGCGATGTAGCGCTTTCTCTACTGCGTTATACTCGGAACAAAGCACGACGATAGAACTGGGTGACTGGATACAAATGGTCCATCCGGACGGAACTCTGTATTTCTACAGTCCAAGCAGCGTACGTCGTTCTAAATCTTGCACAATCACCATTGTCTTACATATCTACTTCAGCGTGCATATACAGAAGTCTATCTGCATGATATAGACATGCTGCAGCACGTGAACAACCTGGTGAACTACTTAGACATCACCATCGGCGAGCTTGACGTGAAGTTGCCTGCGCCAGAAGAGCAGGTCGAGATGGTGGTCCAGAGGAACAGAGTCTGACGACGTACGGAAACGAAAGTTGAAATGGTCGTACTACATGGTGGACCATAAAGCTAGGAGTCTTTTCTGGCTACGGGAGTATGACATTGATAGGGCCATATTCGACGAGCTCGGGTTCTCGTCGCCAGATCACGCTAGTTAACGAAGCTCTTCTTCTTGAGTGTTCGTATGGCTGACGCCTTGTTATGTCAGAATTGCGTCTTGAATCCTGGTACTGGTACGGTGGTGCATGAGACTTTACTCGAGACGGCTGCTCATGTGCTCATGTCAAGGCTGCATCGTGCGCTATACCCTCGTCAAACAAATTTGCCTCCGTTTCCTGTCGACGCGCGTGAACGTTTGACTGGCATGTTGACCTTCTGTGCGGCCGGTGAGCGTATCTTCCGCAGAGCTTGAAGTTTGCACTCTGACCATGCTCATCAGACGCGAGACTTAAACCCAATATGTATACGGCACCTCTCACCGTTGAGGACATGATTCAACTCGTGGAACATCTCAAGCTGATGGAGGATGGTACGGCTTTCGTCTGACGTTCACTCATTGCTTTCAAAGGCTTATTCAAGCACTTCCAGACTCAAAGAATGTCTCGGTCTACTTTCACGTTGTAGCAGGTGAGCGAGCTCAAAGTATTAATATCTGTACCTGATGCTATTCCGGCTGACAATTGATGGTTTGGCGCAGCGAAAACGTTGCACTGCATGATCAAATGGACTTGCGACAGTTTCCATGGGCAGCCATTCGTAAGAAGACATCGTGGAAGCCCAATCCGTCTGCCCCCCAAACCGACTTGGCTACTCACAACACTTGCTGCCATCCTCTTTTACGCTCCGCTATCTCAACTCCAGGACATCAACGCCGTGTTTGCGGACGGGGTATTCGTGAATACTCCGGAATGGAACAAGCACATCGCGAAGCTGCTTGCTGAGTGGGAGGACTTTGTTCTTTACGTGAGTCATTTCGCTGCGCCGTTTTCACTCTTCTCAACAAGTGCCAACGAAGGCGACGGTCATATTGACAGTGAACGTCTCCTTTTTGGCCGTGCCAAACGTAATGCTCTCGCCCGGTGGCCAAACGGGCGGCGCATATAACCCCACTTCTGCCGCGGCAATCATCAGTTACACATCCATGCTAGCAAGCGTAGGGAGCATCATCATTGGCCTACTTCTTGTTCGTCAACACCGCGGAGAGCAACACGCTGATAGCTTTCGCTCGGTGTGTCTCTGTCTCTGTCTGTCTACAATATGAAAGCGACTAACCGCTCATCGGTGCTATCCTGCAGTTACGCGCTAAGTTTTTGAGGGCCCGGTCATCTGTTCACTTCGGTTTTGAACCGCTCGCGATCATCTACAGCCTTCCTTATGCATTGTTAATGTGGTCGTGAGTCGTCGATACGCTTTGTTCAATTCAGCATGATACTGACACTGGATATCCAGGGTGGCTGCATTCCTCGCCGCTTTCACCGTGTTTACGATGAGCAACACCGGCGTGCCAACTCGCGCCACCGTCTCGCTGGTACTTCTTGTTCTCGCCTTCCTTGTTATTTGGTGCATCTCTGAAGGCTGGACCACGTCTCCGGGGCGAGAAGTGTTCTCAAGGGCATGGGCTGAACCTTCCCGGTTGGTCAGCGTCGTAAACATGTTTAAAACCAATGTACGGTCAGCTCATCGGCTCAAAGCCTATAAGCTTCATACTAGGCGGGAGGCAACAGTGGGTCTGGATGCAGAGAGACTGTAGCGTGACTGTATCGTACTATGCATACACAGGATACATGATTGGCAGCAAACGTCGGGAAGAGGGACGGTAAAATCAGGAGCAAGAATCACCCTGCGCGTCTAATCCTTCAAAGTGTCCTTCAAGTCTACATTCCGCTGTCAAGACCGTCCGTCAGAGTATTCCCTACGGGTGACTGCTGCTTTCAGTGGATACCCCCGCCGCTTTACTCCTTCATGTTTCCCAATAACAACGTCACGGTCCTCGGATTGCTCCCACTCGTATACGGTCGTTGCGGTGGTCGTCGTGCTAAGGCTCCGTTCTGAGCCCCTCAACGATACGAACGTCTCGGCAGAGGAGGTACTGCCTCTGCGAGAGCGAGGCGCGCGCCCTATGGTCGAGAGTGCGGCCGCTTGGTCGCATTGCACGGGGAGGGAGACGTCGCTAGCGTGAAAGGTGACTGTGGTGATCGCCTGGCCATCAATAGCATCCTCGGTATGATGGGAGGTGCGTGGACGATGGGCGGATGGGGATGAATTGGTGTCCTCGAACGGATCGCGAGCGTCAGCCGGTGGAGCTCGAGGGTCGGTAAGGATGGTCGTGGAATGAGTAGGGGCGGTGACAGCGCGCGTTGCACTCGGCTCGACCGGCGCAGTGTGGATAGATAAAGAGGAGGTCGCTGCCTCCGGGGCGCGGCTGAAGGTGAAAGAATCCTCGCGGACAACCGTCAAGGCGTCCGTGCCATCGGGTGGGGCGGCCATACCCTCAAGGGCGACCACGCCAGCAGTCGTGTCGTGTCGTTTATGCGTAAGGGTTGAGCGGCGTAAAGAGACGGAAAGTGATCATTTCCTAGGCTGGTCGTGGCGTAGTAGGGATCTGCCCGCAGGCTTGAAGTTTCTGTGGAAGAGAACATGCCGCCGAAAAGCTTTATATTCTGCAATATCATGCCTCTTGGTCGCCGTTCGCTGCACGTTGAGTCGCGAGGATGAGGGTCTCCCGGAGAATGAAACTCGGACGGTCACTTCAGGTGCGCGTGCTACGGAACGCTGCCAAACAAGGGCCACCACCGCATCCAGTCATCATCGAGCTAGTATCGGGGAACGATGTCATGCATCGGGACAGATCCGTCGTCCAGATAGCCTTTTGCAGCTTGAAGATCAGGCCGCTCTCGATATTCAGCGTTGAGCCCGTGTAGCCCGACCAGGCACAACAAGACATCAGAGCCACTGATGAGTTTCTTCAACTGCGCGGGTATCTTGGACAAGGAGCACGTAGGCAGAGCGATCGTCAGGTGTAGCACTGTCAAATTCTCAGCCTCTGCCTGGCTATACTGCACATCACAAGCCATACAGAAGATGCAGTAGATCGTTGGCTCTGAAGGGAGTCGCGGCTATTATACGTCAAACGTTGAGCAAGTTGGTTCACCAAACACACTTGCAACCCGTTTTCCTCGAGGATCAAATCCGTCCGTGAAGTTCTCTTGTTGTAAGCCATCTCCAGCGACGACCTCCTGACAGGCGATGGGTACGTAGTCGAGATCAAAACGCAAATCGAGGAAGTGGGTCCAGGGCAGTGCGAAGATCATTTTGTTGTGGGAGTCCCCGTTGAACCGCTTTGAGCGAGCTCGTGTGTCGGAGATTGTATAGTTCGCAAGCCTCACTAGAGTAGATCCTGTTTCGGGCATAGTGGCCCGTTTAAATCACTGGTCATGCATCTGCAGTGCTGGCACGCTCGAGTCTTGTATTACTCTAGATAATAGGTGAAGTTGATGCTCCAACGACATTTGGTTGTGAACGGCGGGCCGCCTTGGGCTACATAGTCTGCGTGTCGTGCGATCAGCAATCTTCCCACCCCGAATGGAGGCTGTACGCATCTTCTTGACCACAGACAAGGCGGCTCAAACGCGGATCGCGTCGGACGGTAGAGCACTCCGTAAGTCTCGACAGTAGCGCTGTCAGGCGCTGCCGCAGAACTGAGTACAGGTTTTAGTGCACGCCACGGGGTGCCCGCTGGGTCACTCGAGGTGATCCGTCCCCGTCTCCGCGCAAACGGGGACGGGTTCGCTTTCCCACGGAGACGGAAGGGGGTTCGGCGGGTTTGCCTTCACCGAACCAGCCGTGACAGTCAGGACGTATATACCTGACCGCCTACGGGCGTCCACAGGTTATAACCTGTGCGTAGCTGCACGCCCAGAACCGATGATGGCACTGTCGTCCGATTTAAGCATCGCCCAGCTAAGTCGAACCGTCCCGCCTGGCGTAAGATATATAGACACAGGTTGCAGGTCGGTGAGCTTCAGGGATGACACCAAACCGGGTTTTGAGTCTGCACGTCTGCAGTCGTACAGCTTGTAATGGTTAATGAAGTGAGGGCAGGGACTTTCAAGAGGGACAAAACGAATGAGATAGTGTCCTCATGTAGCGCAAGTACTGCAAGACCTCGAAATGCAGTGAGTATCACTGGGGCCCAGTATATCTGTGTAACCTCTTGGTATGAGCGTATGCCAGAGAGCATTTGCCTCCACTAGGATTACGCATTAAGATATGAGGTGCGAGCGGGGAAGGCAGACGTGGTCAAGCGCTCATCACGGTTGAAAGGCAAAGTGCCTCGGCGCGCCTGCCGCATTTCGCGTCGCGAACTTTTTGCGCGCGTCGGACTTGCTCAAGCCCACCACCTCCATCTCCCGCTTCCCGCTCGCTCTCGAGCCCAGCCACTCCTTTCTACCTGTCCAAATCTACGCTACATCATGGGTCTATCAGGACGTAAACAAAAACAACGCATCGGGCACGACCCGCGCAACCTCGCCTGGGCAGATGGTACGTCCCTCCCTCCCTTCCCACCATCCCTTCCCTTCCTAGTCACTCACCCACCACTTATCAACAGACGCCGCGAAATTTGGCCAACAATACCTCTCCAAATTCGGCTGGGACGCCTCGAAGGGTTTAGGCGCAGAAGGCGAAGGCCGAACCTCGCACCTCAAAGTTTCTCAAAAACTAGATATGCTCGGCATAGGACATGCGCATCAGAATTCGCCGGATGGGATTGCGTGGAAGCAGAATAGGGATTTTGAGAATTTGTTGAAGAGGTTGAATGGGAAGGAGGGGGAGGGGGAGAAGGAGGGAGCTGTGATGAGTGGGTTTCATAGGCCTAGGGAGGAGGAGGTGAAAGAGGATGCGGGGGAGAAGAGGAAGAGAGGTGGGGATGATGATGGAGAGGTTGATGAGAAGGAGGCGAAGAGGAGGAGGAAGGAAGAGAAGGCTAAGCGGAAAGAGGAGAAGGCGAAGAGGAAGGCTGAGAAGGCTGCTGCTAAGGAATCGAGCGAGTCTGAGGCCGAAGAGGCGCCAAAGCCCGTATTTGCAAGAGCACCGTACGTCTCTCCCATATCCGTATCTTACATTCACATCATTAAATATGCACTGCAGACCACGCTCCCACCGCGCCCGCCACATCCGCATGAAACGCCTCGCAGCGTCCGACTCAACAGCAATGTCCGAAATCCTAGGCGTATCCTCCTCCTCACTACCCTCAACCCCCGTCCCTGCACCCGCTGCACCCGCTTCCCAACCCTCGCTCGCCGACGACTTGCCTTTGGAAAAGCTTACGACCTCCACATTCTCTGTCGCCGATTACTTCAAGGCGAAGCTAGCCGAACGGAGCACGGCTAAACGTACTCCTTCATCGTCGTCTAGTACGCCTGTTGAGGAGGGAGAGGAGGAGAAGCCGAGGATGGGCCTTGGGATGCGTGCGCGTGTTGAGGATGAGGAAGAGGGGCCTGTAAGGATGGGATTAGGCGCGAGTTCGAAATTTGCTTCTATGGCTATGTTCGCGCCTGCTAGGACGGAAACTGTGGTGGAGGAGAAAGACGTGATTATGGAAGACGATGTCGTGGTTGTCAAGGAGGAAGTTGTCGTAGAGAGTCTAGATGAGGGAGATGAGAAGGAAGAGAGAAGAAAGGCGAAGGAGGCTAGGAAGGCGGAGAAAGCTGAGAGGAAGCGGTTGAAGGCTGAGCGGAAGGCGCTCGAGGCGGCGTCGGTTGAGGTAGCTGAAGAGGCTTTTGGTACGCATATAGTAACACTTACCACTGCCAAGTTGTACTGACGAGTGATATAGAGGAGCCGACGAAGAAACGCAAGTTCAAAAGCGAGCGCTCTTCGAAAAAGCAAAAGAAGGAGTCTTCGGAATCCTCGTAGTTTGTGCGCTTGGTGCACTACTGTTGTTTTTCTCAGCTTGGATCGTCTACTTGCTGTTGTTTGTTTGTATGACATGTTTTGGGTATCACGCTGTATACCTGCCTCTCTCTCTCTCGGCTAAACAAGACCGTCTGCAATCCTCGATCAACATGCAAACAACGTCCAGCCCTTCGGTGATACCATCCACATCCACTTGATGCCCCGATCTGGACGTCTTTGCCTTACTCATCACCATCTTACCCGGCAAGCCCGATCTTCTTTGAATCGGGGAATATTCCTCGGGTTCAGCTCAGTCATGATTGCCGGCGCACTTAGATCCGCTTGACCTCG
Organism: Peniophora sp. CONT; assembly: GCA_001632445.1. Lineage (NCBI taxonomy): Eukaryota > Fungi > Basidiomycota > Agaricomycetes > Russulales > Peniophoraceae > Peniophora > Peniophora sp. CONT. Next base: position 54,921 of record KV424654.1, on the reverse strand, counting down.
GGAATCCGACAAGACCCACCCAGGCTTGCAATGTAGTTGATGGTATTTGAACTTGGCGGCTGTATATTCACGTCAGACGGATTTGCTATGGTGTGACTTATAAGACGAGGGGCAAATCTATGGTTGTACTGTCACCCATATCTCAGTTCATCTTGACGAGGTGAAGCAATGGTCGACGTCCCGCACGCTACTTTGAACACTGGGGCAAAGATCCCCTTGGTCGGTCTTGGGTGCGCCGCTCTTCTCGCTTGTGAGTTCTATTGTTGTTGACAAGAGCCGGCATGTGTTCAGGTGTTGGATGGGTGAATTCGGTGGAGAGGAACGCGCGTATGAGATGTGTAAGAAAGCTATAGCTGTACGTTTATTGTTTCTCTTGCGAGTTGAAGATGCTCATCAAGCCATACGTGTTATAGGCGGGTTATAGACATATCGATACGGCCGCAGGATATGGTAGATTTCCAAACCTTCTTTAACATACCACGCAACCCGCTCACATGCGCCGCCCAGGAAACGAAGAGTCCGTAGGCAAAGCCATCCTTGACTCGGGTATCCCGCGTTCCTCATTCTTCATCACGACCAAACTACACAACATCCACCACTCCCAAGTCTCATCAGCCCTCACCACCTCCCTCTCATCCCTAGGAACATCCTACGTCGATTTATACTTGATGCATTGGCCTCAAGCAGCTTTAGAGTCCGAATGGCCTGGGAAGGCTTTACAGCCTGATGAACATCCTACGTTTAATGAGACGTGGAGTGATATGGAGAAGGAGTTTTTGGACGGGGATGGGAGGGTGAAGGCGATTGGGATTAGTAATTTTAGTGTGGGGAATTTGGAGAGGTTGGAGGGTAGTTGGAGAGTTGTGCCGGCTGTTAATCAGGTGGAGATGCATCCGTTTTTGCCGCAGGTGGATGTGAAGGAGTGGTGTGAGAAGAGGGGGATTCATCTGACTGCGTATTCGCCTATTGGTGCGCCGTTCTCTCTATTTGATCTGAACTGAAGAGATGGAGGCTGATGGTATGGTGAGCAGGCCAGCCGAACGAAGGATCCAGTGCGCCATCGTTGTTGAAGAACGAATTGATCGTCAAGCTGGCGGAGAAGTACGGTGTTACGACGGGTCAGATTCTGCTCAGTTGGGGTGTACAGCGCGGGACGAGCGTCATTCCCAAGAGCGAGAACCCGGACAGGTTGCGGAAGAACATCGCCGTACGTTTCCCTCTTCTTTCCTTACCCTCACGAACACCCTTAGCTCATACGGTGGTGTGGATGCAGGTCGTCAAGTTCGACGAAACGGATATGAAGGCTATCGACGAGTTGCATACTCAGCCTGGGCTTCACCGCTCGTTACTTGGGCATGTGCCGGGATATCATAGTGATGGAGGCGTGTTCGGGTGGACGCATGAGCAGCTTGGTTGGCCGTTTGATTCGGAGGGTGTCGTGGTCAAGTCGTGAAGAGAGTCGTATACTTACACGCTAATCAGTTGGATTTCTAAACCCCTATCTCCGAGATCTTAGATATGACGCGCCTCGGGTGCGCGGGATTGACCGAACGATGACTATTGGATGACTGCTTGTTATTTGAGCTCTGCGGGTGTGCTGACTAACCCTGCCACCGTTGGCCATATAGAATGAGCTATTGCCCACTTAAGCCACTGACAGCTATTCCTTTTTGAATCCTCGTCACTACCTCGCGCTCTGCCCGTAAACATGCTCAAAGTTCCCAACGTCATTCTGAACACCGGGGCTAAGCTACCGTTGGTTGGCCTTGGGTACGAGTGGTCTTTCAGTGTTGTATCTTTTGCGTCGGGCTGATCTTCAACATGATGTAGAGTCTGGATGGGCGAACTCAATAGCAGTGAACGCGCATATGAGATGTGCAGAAAGGCCATTGCGGTACGGAGATCCGCGCTCTCAACGAGCTTTCGTTAAGTCTCATAGGATTCATAGATTGGCTACAGACATATCGATACCGCGGCAATATACAGTACACATTTCACTTCTACATACTTACAACAGAGCTCTCGCAGTTGATCGATGTCCGGAATACAGGAAGCGAGGGATCAGTCGGCAAAGCGATCCGTGATTCTGGAATCTCCCGCGAAGAGTTCTTCGTCACCACGAAGCTCGCAGGCAGCTACCACGATAAAGTTTCCGAAGCTCTCAACGAGTCTCTATCCAACCTGGGACTCGACTACGTTGATCTCTACCTCATACACCTGCCCCAGGCGTCTCGCGATGGTAAGACGTTACAACCAGACGAGTTCCCGACGATCAATGATACGTGGGCGAGTATGGAGAAGGTGTATGAGGAAGGAAAGGCAAAGGCTATTGGCGTAAGTGATTTCAGCGTTAAGCTTTTGGAGAGACTCGCGAGGACGCAGAAGGTCGTGCCGACTGTTAATCAAGTCGAGATGCACCCGTTCTTGCCTCAGAACGAGCTCAAGGCGTATTGCGATGCTAAGGGGATTCACTTGACTGCATACTCGCCGTTCGGTGCGTTAGTCCGGCCAGACTTGGGGTAAGGGTGGATGCTGATGAGGGTATTATACAGGACAACCGATCGAGGGTCAACCTTGGCGTGCGGGAGACAAGCCGGTCGAGGTTCCTTCTCTACTGAGGAATGACCTTATTACCCGGCTTGCGGAGAAATATCAAACAACGACCGGTCAGATCTTGCTCAGCTGGAGTGTCCAGAGGGGAACGAGTGTGGTCCCGAAGAGCGAGAAAGAGGAGCGCCTGCGCAACAACTTCACTGTAACCTCTTTCTCCGAACTAATGTTCAAGGGTATGATTGCTTACCATCCTATTCAATATAGGTGGTCGAGCTCGAAGATGATGATGTCAAGGCTATCGACGAGTTGCATCACCAGCCAGGACTGCATCGTTCGTTGCTCACGTACCTGCACAGCGAGAAGGGTGTTCAGGGGTGGACGTACGAGCAACTTGGATGGTCCTTCGATAGCAATGGTATCGTTGTGTAGGAGGAATGCGATTGAATGTACGAGTGGCGATTGGGTGCTGCTTATGGTCCATAGTGGCTTTGATTGAGAAAGCGCGCGCGATTGAAATTGTAGATTGGAGGTCTACAATCGTTTCTCGAGGCGCTTTTTTCAGCTGCACATATCAGAGGATATGGATTGCGACGAGTGTATAGAGGTCCTTCGCGAGTAGGCGATGGTGAGAGACAGAGGGCGGCGCGCGTTGACGAAGGCGACGGCGAAACCCGGCTCTCGGCCCGGACTCCGGCCAATGGTTCGACTCTGCAGCGGTTGCTGCGCGGTGGCAGGTGCACCTTGCCTTAGACCAACGACGACCCCGAGTTGCATCTTGTACTATATGATGACCGTGTGGTGTAGATCATTCAGAACTGGGCTTGCTTATGCTATAGATGTCGACGGATATTGACCTGGCAGAATACGGTTGACTCTCGGAAGACTTCACTCTATCGACTTGGTAGGCGCCCACGTTGAGTCACGTCCGATGAGTCCCGCAGCATGCGGCGATGCCTACGCAGTTCGGAAAGATCTCCGCGCGAGCCGACAAACGCTGATTGCAAACCTGCACTGATGACAGACGTATATAACGCGAAGTTGAAGTTAATACAGCTGCTCGTCGACCAAATAATTCGACCCATCTTTCCTTTTTTCATTCTTCTACAATGACTAATGTTCCGCAAGTCACTCTCAACACCGGGACTAAGATCCCTCTGATTGGTCTAGGGTGCGTATAGTCTTCAGCGCCGCCTCCGCTTTATATCTAAGTCTAAATATAATATGGTACAGATGCTGGATGGGCGAGGAGGGGGCAGGCGAACGTGCATATGAAATGACTACAAAAGCCATTACGGTACGAAGTCACACTTCATCGAAATATCGCCACAACTTATCGGATACGCAGGCTGGCTACAGGCACATTGACACCGCAAACGGCTACAGTTCGTTCCAGTACCTCTATCACCCCATGTCTTCGTAGACTCACAATATGACCCTCACAGTGAACGAAGAATTCGTAGGCAAGGCGATCCGCGACTCGGGAGTCCCTCGCGAAGAGTTCTTCGTAACGACGAAGCTCATCAGCATGGATCACATCAGGGTTCCCGAAGCTCTCGATGAATCGCTAGCCAAGCTCGGGCTGGAGTACGTCGACTTGTACCTCATTCACTGGCCGCAAGCTGCCGAGGGCGAGGGCTGGCCATTCAACATCAAGATCTTGCAACCTGACGAGTATCCGACTATCAATGATACGTGGGAGGGCATGGAGAAGGTCTTTAAGAGTGGGAAGGCGAAGGCTATTGGCGTCAGTAATTTCAGCGTTAAGCTTTTGGAGAGGCTCTCGGAGACGTGGAAGATTGTGCCGGCTATTAACCAGGTCGAGATGCACCCGTTCCTGCCTCAGAACGAGCTCAAGTCGTACTGCGAGGCAAAGGGTATTCACTTGACTGCATACTCACCGCTTGGTACGTGGATTAGATGAGATGAAACAAAGATATTCGAAGCTGATCATGGCTCTCGCAGGTCAGCCGATTGAAGGACAGGACGTGCCCTCGCTCTTGAGCAATGCTCTGATCACTCAGATCGCGGAGAAGTACAATGTAACGACGGGACAGATCCTAATTAGCTGGAGTGTTCGGCGTGGAACGAGCGTCGTCGCGAAGAGCGAGAAAGAGGAGCGTCTGCGCAAGAACATCACCGTGAGCATTTTCTTTACATCGTTACAAAGGGATTCTGTGACTCACAGCACCCTTGTATTTCAGATCGTGAGGCTCGATGATGGAGATGTCAGAGCTATAGATGAACTGCACCATCAGCCTGGGTTGCATCGCTCGATGCTCGCGTATCTGCACAGCGAGAAGGGGGTCCTTGGATGGACACATGAGCAGCTCGGGTTGCCGTTCAATAGCAAGGGCATCGTTGAGCAGGCGTAATCTTTTCCACGACTGACGGTCGTCGTGGTCGAGGTGCAAGCGCTCCTACCGCGCCATGTGTCGGATCTCGGGCCGGACGGCCGGACGTGCAAAAGGTTCAAAATATCAATATCGTCGCATGTTTATTGTAGAGTACGCTTTCTCAGTATACAATCAAAGCAATATTGCCTACCATTGTGCCTCTAGGTTAACAGAAGTCTCTCTCGGGGTGGTCGCAATTTTTGCCCGGGATCGAGACTTTTCTCTCACTAGAGGCGCGTCTCAGACTCGCGCGGCGCGAAATTCGCACTTCTCTTGCGCGCGCCACCACCTACTCTCGGGCTCCGTACTTTCCAACATAGACTTGAGCGGTTCTGCCAGTCTACACCAGTATGAGCGTCCTCAAGAAAGATAATTACGCCGCGAAAGAAAGCGCACTGCAGTCCCTAGCTCTACGCGCAACCCAACGCGCCGCCGCGCTCCCCTCATCTTCAGACCTATCATTCCACCGCTCGCTCGACCGCTCTCTAGCTGCTCAACTTGATGCTGCAAGCGCACGCGCATTATCTCTAACGAACTCTCTGCTCAAGCTCGCTGCTACTGTCTCGAGTACGGATGGAAAGGGCAAAGGGAAGATGATCGAGTTGGAGGATGCGGAGGATTTCGACGATAGATTCGCGGGCGCGGTCGTAGAGAGGATGGACAGGCTACTCGAACGCGCGGATGCTGCACTCGACATCGCTGCTGGGCGTACGCGTGCACCGGCCATAGCCGTCAACCCCCCGGCGCAACCCAAAGCGAAGAAGGCAGAAAAGGCGAACGGAGGAGAGACATTGCCGGTCGTCGTGCAGCATGCAGCGCACTTGGCCAAGCCGCAATTAAAATGGGCAGGCGCGACGATACCAAAGACTCATAAATGGCACGCGCGTGTACCGGAGGGCTACATTCTCGCCGACGCCGATCTTCCCGAGGGTGCAGCCACGGATGCTACGCAAATTGTCGTACAACATCCGTACGCATACGAGATCACGCACATCGTTCACCCACGGAGGATGTTTGTCTCTTCTCCACCAATACCCTTTGCCCCGCTCGACGAGACGTCATATACACTCGTCGATACGCCTGAATTGTTGCGAGAGATGGCAGCGCTTTTGAAAGAGGCCAAGGAGGTTGCGGTGGATTTGGAGCATCATAGCTACAGGAGCTACGATGGATTCGTGTGCTTGATGCAGGTCAGCACGAGGGAGAGGGACTGGATTGTAGACTGCTTGGTGCCGGAGGTAAGGAGGGATATGGGCTGCTTGGGCGAGGTGTTTGCGGACCCAAACATCATCAAGGTGATTATCTTGTCTGTTCACTCGCATACTACACTATAGTCTAATGCAACCACAGGTACTACACGGTGCCGAATCAGACGTCGTCTGGCTCCAACAAAACTTCAATCTCCACCTCGTCAACCTCTTCGATACCTACCACGCAACGCACCTCCTAAACTTCCCTCGACACGGTCTCGCCACCTTACTCGAGCTCTACGCGGACTTCTCGCCCGATAAACGCTACCAACTCGCAGACTGGCGTATCCGCCCTTTACCGGCAGATATGATACGTTACGCCCGCGCAGACACGCATTTCCTGCTTTTCGTATACGATTGTGTTCGGAATGCTTTGCTTGACCGTGCACTCAGTCGGTCGGCATCTCCGGCGAGCGAGGGTGATGGTGTGGAGGGCGAACCGGATAAGGAGAGATTGGTAAGGGAGGTGTTGAGGCGGAGTGCGCAGACATCGCTTAGAGTCTACGTGCCCGAGACGTACGACCCGTCCGGTGCGGGTCCGAGCGGGTGGGACACGTTGGCGAGGAAATGGAACAAGGCGAACTTGATGGCGGATGCGAGACCCAGTGTGCAGCGTGCTGTTTACGTCGCTGTGCATGGCTGGAGGGAAAAGGTTGCGAAAGAGGAGGATGAGAGCGTACGGTTCGTCTTTGCCCTCTGTAAACATGATACGTGACGAACGTGCTGATAACTCATATCAGCTATGTTCTACCTAATACACCTTTGCTGACCGTCGCGGACCGTACGCCAGCGGACATGCCCGCGCTCCTCGCGTGCTTCGGAAGGAGTCCTCCGCCCGTTGTACGCCGTCGTGCAGGGGAATTACTTGAGGTAGTACGGAAAGCTGTCAGACAAGCGCTGGTTGAGACCGGTGCGGCGGGGAAGAGTGCGGCTGAGGCAACGGCGGAGGATAAGATGGAGGTCGACGCACCTGTAGCGACGTCAACATCTACTATTGCGCCTGCGTCCGTCCCAACGACTTTGCTATGGTCTGCGCCCACCAGTACCTCAAGCGCAGCAGCATCATCTTCGTCGCTCTTCTCTAACAATCCAACAACCTCACACACACCTTCTACCTCCACGCCATCCCCATTCTCAGCGCCTACATCATCACTCTTCTTGTCAGCGGCCTCCTCCGCTCTCTTCAACACTTCCTCTATATCCACGCACACCCTAGCTGCGTCCACGTCAAAGGCCGCCGAGAGACTGGCGCGCCTCGAAGCTGCACGCGCGAAACTTGGAGGTGGTATGCGTGTCGGACCGGCTCCTACAGCGGCAATCTCTGCACCGTCTGTGGAAGTCAACACGACCGCTGCTGAAGCAGTCACACCAGTGGCAGAACCCGAATTAGTCGGTGCAACGGCTGCACACGCCTACATCCCCGCATCGCAGCGCAACACGGAATTCGTACCACTTCAAGATACACTGGTACAAGTCGGCATGACCGGAGCAGGAGCCGGAAAGCGCAAACGCAACGCGCAGTCCGCGAGTAGTAAGAAGAGAGGTTCTTCGAATTTGGAGGTAGAGGCGGGTGATAAGCAAGCGGTGGAGGAGGAGTTCGATTATGCGAGCGCACCGAATTTGTTGGATGTGTATGATGTGAACGGTGAGAAGGTGGGTGAGAGGGAGAGGAAGAAGAGGAGGGCGAAGGACGCTAAGGGTGCGTTGTCATCTTCATCTTTCTTATCATCCTTTGGTTGTGTTGTCATGCTGATAACGTTTGTGTACAGGTACACAGGCTCCCGTCGCCAGTGCGTTTGGTCGTGCGCCGCGCGATAGAACGCAGGTTCGCGGGGGGAACGTCAGTCATACCTTCCGAGGATGATTTCTTCGACTATTACCGTCTCCGAAGTAATGGTATCTTGTATGCTTTGAAGGGTGTTAACTCCCCTCCTATCACCTCAGCCTCCGCCACCGCCACCCGCTGGTATGCAGAACGTGCTGCCACTCAATTACAGTGACTCTGGCGGCACGCCGCTCGCCTTCTTATCACAACCTGTACAGTAGATCGACGGCCGCTTCCTGCATATCTTTCTCTCAAAACACTACGCAAACTTGCTCAAGACCCTGTGGTACGCGAAGGGAGCGATGATGGAACGCCACCCAAAGCCTGTTGAAGCGAAGGCTCTGGGACGCAATTACGCTGGCTGTTATGTTGAAAGTAATCTTGAATGTCCATCGTGATACTGAGAAACACACATTGTCTCTTTCTCACATATAATATCATGCAGGCGACCCTGATTGAACTCATCAAAATGTATTATTAGTCCCAAAAGTTCTGTGGAAAGTGGGTAGGCGTGTGGCACAGGCGATGCCGGCGGCATGAGAGAAGACCGTAGCCGGCCGATCCGACCGGCCCGGCCTGCCACGCAACGTACGTCTTCGCTCTTGCCTTCAACCAACGGCGACCCCAATGACAGCCAATAACAATACTGCAGCCTTCAATGCTTTTGGTGGGACCCTTCATCTGCATGCTCTGCTGGAATGCAGGAATTGTGTAGCGCTCAGACTGTGTGGCGCACATCGAGCTGATAACGGCTGGGAGTACACATCCCGTCTACGGCCGGCTGGCGATGCCGCAGAACATGTCTTGAGCCACATGACGCAAACTATAACATAGTATAAGGTATAAAATGGGCAAGGACTCAAGTCGTCCAATCCTTCTCCGAGCTCAACATCTTCATCGGCACACGACGACACGGACACCATGGTTGAAGTTCCTCAGGTCACACGCAATACAGGTGCTACCATACCTTTGGTTGGGCTAGGGTGCGATAGTCCTTCTTTCGAACCATATCTAGATGAATGACTGACGCTTTGATGCACCTATGAAGCTGCTGGATGGGCGTGCCGGGTGGTGATCAGAGAGTGTACCTCATGTGTATGAAAGCCATTGCTGTGCGTGCACACACTCGGTTGAAGACACAGCTAATACTGATGAGCACTGCAGGCAGGGTACAGACACATCGATACGGCAGCGGGCTACGGTACATCTCCCCGTCTATTATATTCATAGTTGGCTCACGCGCGAAACTGCACGCAGCCAACGAGGAGCATGTCGGCCAAGCAATCCGCGACGAGTTTTTCGTGACCACCAAGCTCGCCAATACGGCTCACCACGAAGTGTCCGAAGCGCTCGACATCTCGCTCTCCAAGCTCGGATTGGACTACGTGGACCTATACTTGATTCACTGGCCTCAGGCCTCCGTGGATAGCAAGGCGCTAGGGCCGGATGACCACCCTACGATCAACGATACTTGGGCTGATATGGAGAAAGTGCATGCTGATGGTAGAGCCAAAGCAATTGGCGTCAGCAACTTTAGCATCAAGACTCTGGAGACGCTTTCGGAGACGTGGAAGGTGGTTCCTGCCGTGAACCAAGTTGAGATGCATCCGTACTTGCCGTGGGATGACCTCAAGGGGTACTGCGACGGCAAGGGCATCCATCTGACAGCGTACTCGCCGATTGGTACGTCCGGCCAGAGTTGTTGTGGACCGACGCTGGATAACGATGAAATGTAGGGCGACCGAGCTCAGGGTCCAAGGCGCCTCCGCTTCTCAGAAACGATCTGGTCGTGAAGCTCGCGGAGAAGTATAGTGCAACACCAAGTCAGATTGTTCTTAGCTGGGGCGTCCAGCGCGGGACGAGCGTCATCCCAAAGAGCGAGAACGAGGAACGTCTACGCCAAAATATCTCCGTACGATTCCGCCCTAATATACGTCCCGTCGGATTCGTGCTCACTCTATCTTACTCCAGCTTGTACTCCTTGACGATGCGGACATCAAGGCGATCAATGAGCTGCACACTCAATTGGGGCTGCATCGCTCTCTTCTCACCTATCACAAGGAGGGCGGTTTATTTGGATGGACATACGAACAACTTGGCTGGCCGTTCAATGGAGAGGGCGTCGTGCTCAAGGCGTGACAGCGTAATTGTGGCATTGTATATGGAAACCTTCACCTTTGCAAGGCCAATGTATCATAATCATGCGCTCATCGTTTATGTCGATATAGCATGCTGTCGGATGACGCGATGCTTCGCAGCTCACGTTCGACCAGGGCTGCTCGGATCCCGAGTTTTCCGGCCGCAGAGCCCGAACGCCGTGATATGCGCCACACGCTATGTCATCGCAACTATATATAAGGCATGGGTTGAAAAGCGGCGTACCGTTCAACTTTTCCGCAACTCGTATCGATCTCTATCGGCCGATTTCTCAGCATACGAGCAGCATGACCAACGTTCCCCAAGCCAAACTGAACACGGGAGCTACTATACCCCTTGTCGGTCTAGGGTGCGAATATTCTGTGTGATACCGATGCCTTGGGTTGTCCGCTGACAGTTCGACGCTATCGCGAAGATGTTGGTTTGGATTTCCTGGCGGCGCCGCCTATCAAATGGTTACGAAAGCTATCGCCGTAGGTGCTCTCAGAATGACATTGAAGCTCGCATAGCGCTCATCGAAACTACAGTTAGGATACAGACACATCGACACGGCCGCGGGATATGGTCAGCCTGACCAGCTTATGTTACCGCACTCATATTTCTAACGAGCACCGCATGCAGCTAACGAGGAGCAAGTCGGCCAGGCGATCCGCGACTCGGGCATCCCTCGCTCTGAATTCTTCATAACGACAAAGCTTGCCAACGAATCGCATCACAAGGTGTCTGCCGCGATCGACACGTCGCTCGCCAATCTCGGTATGGACTACGTTGACCTCTACCTCATACATTGGCCGCAAGCGTCTGTAGACGGCAAGGTCTTGCAACCTGACGAGTCGCCGACCATCAACGATACCTGGGCGGAGATGGAGAAGGTGTACGCGAGCGGCAAGGCCAAGGCGATCGGCGTTAGCAACTTCAGCGTGAAGAGTCTCGAGAGGCTTGCGAAGACACAGAAGATTGTACCAGCTGCCGACCAGATTGAGATGCATCCGTTTTTACCGCAGAACGAGCTCAAGGCGTACTGCGACGCGAAGGGCATCCATCTCACTGCGTATTCGCCGGTTGGTAAGTTACCTATTTTGCCTTTGACTGCGAGTACAAAAAACGCTGACTGATGGTTGCAGGGCAACCGAACGAGAAGTCCAAGGGACCTTCGCTCTTGAAGAACGATTTCATCGTCAAGCTCGCGGAGAAGTATGAAGCGACGCCCGGTCAGATTCTGCTCAGCTGGGGTGTTCAGCGCGAGACGAGCGTCATCCCAAAGAGCGAGAACGAGGAGCGCTTGCGGAAGAACATTACTGTGAGCTTATTGCGTATACTTGTTGCACGAAGCTATCCACTCATGAGTGCTATCTGATCTAGGTCGTCAAGCTTGAGGACGCGGATTTCAAGGCCATCAACGAGTTACACACCCAGCCCGGATTCCACCACTCACTTCTCAGTTATCACGGCGACGGTGGCGTATTCGGCTACACGTACGAGCAGCTCGGGTGGCCATTCAACGGTGAGGGTGCCGTGGTCCAGGCATGAATCGAGTGTCACTGCCTGCAACCAGTTCATGATCTGTTCACAAGTTCTCACTGTCTCTTCCCTGTAATCGAAGGCACATGTCAATGCTGATTCATACTGTTCCTTTTCATCTTGAAATGCGGTAGGAACCAGATGAGGGTGGATCATTCGAGATCATGTCGTCTAACCTTGTCAACGGCGAATCTCTCCAGAAGCTACGATCAGACGAGGCTCTCAAGATCTCGATGCCGGTACGGTAGGTAAGCCGTAAAAGCCGCATCACTCAGGTCGCATGAGTGACTCGACCTTCACTCCGAGAGTATATAGGTATGTGCCGATAAAGAAACCAGTCTTTCGATCCTCAACAGAAACATCATGTCCGACGTGCCTAGAGTTACCCTCAACACAGGGGCTACTATACCCCTTCTCGGTCTAGGGTGAGAATATGTCCTTGGGCGCCAGCGTCTGTTCTGCCTAATCGCAATCGCGAAGATGCTGGGTGCCCGGTGGCGGTCAGGGTGAACGAGCGTATGAGATGTGCCGGAAAGCCATCGATGTCAGTACTGTATACGTATATATTTATCAGAGGTTCGCTGTGACTGATCCTATGTGTAGCTTGGCTACAGGCATCTCGATACCGCGGCAAACTACGGTTCGTCTACCTAACATCATCATGCCCTGGTCACACACCACTGACACGCATCCCACGCAGTCAACGAGGAGAACGTCGGGCAAGCGATCCGCGATTCAAGCATCCCTCGCTCCGAATTCTTCGTCACTACGAAGCTCGACAACAACGTGCACGGTGATGTATCCTCAGCGCTCGATACATCGCTCTCCAAGCTCGGACTCGACTACGTCGACCTGTATCTCATACACTGGCCTCAGGCGAAGAGGGACGACGGAGTGACGTTGAAACCTGACGAGTACCCTACGATCAACGACACTTGGGCTCAAATGGAGAAGGTGTTCGAGGAGGGAAAGGCGAAGGCTATCGGCGTTAGTAATTTCAGTGTCAAGACTCTAGAAAGGCTGGAGAAGACATGGAAAGTGGTTCCTGCGGTGAACCAGGTCGAGATGCACCCGTTCTTGCCGTGGAACGAGCTCAAGACGTACTGTGACGGGAAGGGCATACATCTGACTGCGTACTCGCCGCTAGGTACGTTCGCTTGAGACGCCCTGTTGCGAAGGGCGATAAGCTGATTAGTACGTGAACATAGGGCGGCCAACTGAAGGATTTAGTATCCCTTCGCTATTGAAGAACGACCTGATTGTCAAGCTCGCAGAGAAGTACGGGGTAACACCCGGCCAGATATTGCTTGGCTGGGGTATACAGCGGGGCACGAGCGTTATCCCAAAGAGCGAGAGCGAGGAGCGCTTGCGCCAAAACATCACCGTGCGTTCCCTGCGAATATTTTGCCCATGAGTTGTACTTATCCACCTTTAACCCCAGCTTGTGAAGCTCGAAGACGAGGATGTCAAAGCGATCGACAAGCTGCACACTTAACCAGGGCTTCACCGCTCCATCCTCGGTTATGGCAACAGGGGCGTGTTGGGATGGACGTTTGAACAGATTGGCTGGCCGTTCGGTGATGGCGGTGTCGTGGTCAAGGCGTAAACAGGCAGGCGATCGTTCAGACACCGGAGCAAATCAACCGCATCTTTGGTTACAACGAAATAAGTTAGCGAACACTTTAAATGTATACAAGCGTGTGTACAACAAGTACATCGAGAACAAGCAATGGGAAATGAGTACACTTTACCAAGTTTCGAACAGCCATCAATATCTCAGCACACAACAAAAACCCACTCGTCCTCGTACATCCTTCAGTATATCGGAAGCATCCACCTTACGAACGGTTGAGGTGCGTTTGCTCAAGCTCGCGCTCTAGGTCTGCGCTCGGGTCGTCCATAACAGGGCTCGGTACGCGGTTACCCTGCGTGTAGTAACCCGTTGCGCCGTTCGCGGGCGCGTCTTGCTGGATAGGCGACGAGATGATCTCATCGCGCGAGGGTACAGGAAGCCTGTGCGCCATTATACATCAGTTCAAGCCCACATGATCAGAAGAACGAAGCGAAGACGCACTGTTCAGCTCCACGACGTGTTCCTTGGTTCGACCGCGCCTGTCCACGCACTTCCGAGCGGAAGAGCATAACCTCATCCACGATCAACTTCTTCATGCCCTCGCTCGACTCCTCGCTCTCAAACCCGAAGTCGAACTTGGTCGGGCACGAAGGCTCGTCGGACGGGTCGTGCCAAACTGCGAGGTACGGGTGCTCGAGCGCCTGGTCGCAGGTGATACGTTTCGCCGGGTCGAAGTTGAGCATCTTGGCTAGGAGGTCCAGGGCGAGAGGGTTGGCTTGTGGGAAGAGCTGTTGGAAGGGAACACGAGGTTTGATGGGGAGGGAACGGATGTAGTCTTGGGCCTACGGGAGAGTTGGTGATTAGCTTGGATAGGACGAATATGGGTACAGAGAGGCTTACGCGGGGAGATCCGACGCGGCGGAGGGTATCTTCAGAGGGCGTACCGAGGTAATGCAGGATCTGGTTGAGCTGATCGACGTAGCTGTATCGAGGTCAGTATATGAGCAAGAAAAGACGGTTGGTTCGACGTACTCCCTGCCCTTGAAGATGGGCTTGCCGGCAAGGAGCTCGGCAAGAATGCAGCCCACAGACCAGACATCAATCGCCGATGCCTGGGCGCCTATCAGCTCCGCCGGAAAACACGTTCCAAAGCACGAGTACGCACGTAGTTGGCAAAGCTCAACATGATCTCGGGTGCGCGGTACCACCGAGTTGCGACGTACTCGGTCATGAAGCCCTGCTTCTGCTGCTGGTTGAAGCCACGGGCGAGACCGAAGTCACAGATCTTGAGCTCGCAATCGGCATTGACGAGGAGATTGCCGGGCTTTAAGTCACGGTGAAGAACGTTCGCTGAGTGGATGTACTTCAAACCACATAAAGTCTGGTAGATGAAGGACTGGAAGTGAGCGTCCGAGAGCGGCTGGCCTGAGCGGATCTATGGAATAGATGAGGGGCTACGCCACAGCGGGTGAGGTTAATGCGTACGATCGCATGCAGATCTGCTTCCATAAGCTCCTCCTGTTAAACATAGCGTATTAGCAAGACGGAGGTTAATATAAGGACCGCGAACGCACATAGAGATACACCTCGTCGAAGTTGCCGTCGGAACCAAATACAATGTCCATGTCATACAAGCAAGTGATCTGCGCATCGTAAGTACACTATACACATCCCAAGTAGCTCTCGCATACATTCTTATGCCTCCGGAAGTGGTGCAGGAGCCTAAAGGCTCGGATATTAGCCGACGCTCAGGTGAACGCCCCAGGTATCGAGCTCACTTGATCTCGCGCAGGCATCGCTTCGTCAGGATTTTCTACGGTACGTTTGAGATGGGACGTTCTGTTACCGAGTACGCTACGACTCCATACCTTGGTGTTGATGTTGGTGATCTTCTTAATGGCGACGGTTTCGCCAGTCTTGCGGTGCTTGGCCGCGACGACGCATCCGTAAGCGCCCTGGCCGAGTTCCTTTACGAACTCGTAGTCTGCATCGACGACGAACGTCGAGTTGAGCGCGGTGAAGGTACGGCGCTGCATGATGGTGGATCGAGGGCAAAGGGGACGGAATTGGGTGCGAAGGCTGTTTCCAGTTATAACCGACGCGAACAGATCAGGACACGACCATCAAGATATGAGACAGACGCGACCACTGCTGTTTGATCTGATCCGCCATGTTGCCGCTGCATGTTGCCCACACAGCCACAGCCGAACCTGGAGATGGCCCGCAGTAAGCGTGTTATATACCCCTCGAGCGCTATGACACCCGCTTTCTCTTCACTGTCAGACGGTCACCCACCCACATCCTCGTCTCTTTTTTTTCTTTCTAACGGCCCGGGGCCTCCTTTCTTCGTTCACTCTTTTTACGACTCTTTCTACCACTCGTCATGGCTATCACTGCTGGCAGTTTATGCGTGTTCATGCCCTTGCGCTATGCGGCTAGCATCCTGGCTATGCTAGAGCTCATACTCTCCACTATCCTGGCCATAGCGCTCTGGACAGAGGTCTCGAAATGGAGTGTAGACGTCGGTGTGCGGATCACTGGCACTTCCGCGGCGGCGGCTTCGTACTATACCATCCTCGCCTTCTCTGCATTGATTGGGTAAGCACTGACCCAACCAAGAGAACCGCTCTAAGTTCTAACTGCCTTCCAGCTCTTTCGCCATCTTTGTCCGAGCTAGGAATGTCCTGAATTACTTCGCCTTCTGCCTGGGATGGTCTCTTGGCCTTCAACTCGCCATTTCGGCGTTGCAGCTTTGGGGTTACCTATCCTCACCGCGCTCTGAATTGATGGCCGCATGTCAGAACGTTCCAGGCATGAACGAGATGTCTTGCTCCCGAGCATTCTCATTGAGCATAGGCTGGCTGATCACAAGCATCATCATTGGCTTGCTCGTGCAACTCTGTGCGTCCCTTCTTTCCTGTTCCCTGCACAAGGAACCCCATTCTAACGGTATAAACAGGCGCAGCTTACGTCGTCTCGTCATACAGCTCCAAACTATCCGACGAAGAAGACTACAACGAGAAAATCGCAGGAGGCAACCCAAACATCTCTGCGCCGCAGATGTTGCAAACACAGCCCGCACCGGCGCCCGGCATGACACTCTCACGCCCTTCCTCGCACTCCCGCTCCGACTCTCAGACAGCGTACGAGGAATACGCCCAGAACACAGGCAAAGCTTGGGCTGCTTCTTCGCGCACAAGCACGGACAGCGAACGCAGCGGCAGCGACTCGGACAGCGATGGTGAGGGTCATTGGAGCGAGAACGAGCGCCCGCCCGTCCCGACGCTCGCTCCGGCGCCTGCTCCGCGTCGCAAACGTACGCGCACACCGCGCGTAAAGCCGCGCTATCCCGAGGGCACGGGTCCCCAATCAAGGGATAGCGAAATCGTAGTCAACATGCCGGCGCAACCAGAGCCGACGAGAGCGAACAGCAACCCTTTCGCCGACCCTGTACTACGCCCTCCGCCTCCTGCCGTATTGGCACAGTCGAGCAGACAAAGCACTCTCGTAGATTCGAACTCGAATGCTAGTGCCAGCTCGAGCAAGAACACGCTTACGGACGCCGCAAAGATGGTCTGACGACATAACCCACGACTGGTTCGTTGGGTTTTTACGCGATGACGAGATGAGATGACCCCCTTTGTACGACCAGTGCTTTCACCGTGGCCATAGGCTGCTTCTCTCTCTCTCTCGATTTGTTCGTTCTATTCTGTACACTTTTGTTCGAGAACGGCTAGATCATCGTGTTGTTTGTATTTGTACATTAGCGATCCAATGGGGACGTGGATGTGGTCATGATAACTGGGGGACGATACGCTTCGTGCATGCAACTTTAGCCGGCGCTTCTTACGCGGCGGAGGGTGAGTCCGCCTTGCCAACAACGAAGGCAAATGTCTAGTAAGGTAATGCGTTAGCGACGGAGACATTCAGAGCAGTACGAAGGGCATACCTGGAACGCCGCCCACGGCACAAACTCTGCAGACGCACAAGGAGTCTGCATCAATGGCTGTTCAAGTACGGCAGCGTAGAAAGCGACGTACGAGGCGTCATATGCCCACTGAAGTAGAACTCCACGTAGGTAAGATTCCTCTCTTGGTGCATGTTGCCGTATACGCCATGCACGCCTGCAACGTTGTCGTGTACAACGAAGGTCTCGTTTTCGATCGGCATTTGGAAACCTTGAAGACCGTTCCAGGTCATGTTTCTGGCAGAGAACTCGATCATGAGCAAGTGTTCCAAGGTAAAGGTAGGAGAGAAAGAGACTGACTGGATAGCGATACGTGTTCCCTCAGAAAGCAAGATGAAGTCCGCAAGACCGTGCACGATGATCGTGCGCTCGCTCTTCTCGATCACGTTTGGCAGCACACTGAGCGTCGAAGGGATACTCTGATCACGTCCATGTTGCCCTGTCGTAGCATTGATGTACACTTGTCCGGTAGCACAAGCATCCCAGGTGATGTGTGGCGCGTGAAGGGCATCCTGCACATCGGTACGGTTGAAGTAGATGGGCACCGTCGTACGCGGGAAACCGATGACACTCCACGGGATGGGCCATTGCTCTGTCACTCGGTAGACGTCAAAAGCCGGATTGAGCCTACAATGCAACGAGTGTCAGGATAGAGCACTTTGGGACACGATGAAAACTTACGTAGGGATGGTGTGCTCAATCAGACTCCAAACCCGGCAACTGGGTAGACTATTGAACGTGCCATTCGTGCCTACAGGAAGCGGAAGTTGGCCTGCAGGCGGAAAGGTCACAAATCTGGATACCAATCAATTAGAAAATGAAAATGAGAGCCAAGGAGGATTGTAGCGCACTCGTCTAGATAGTCCGTAAAACCGCAGGTATCAGACATGTTTTGAAGTTGCTCATAGAAGCTCGAGTTGAACGGGAAGACGTTCCTATTGGCCTGTATTGCGATGTCAGCCTTCGATCCTCGAAGGTATGAACGTATATCGCAAGGAGCGTACCTGGGCGAACCGAAGAGCGGGGATGTCTTGCTGAACAACATCATAGGAGAGCGAAGGGTCCGCAATCCAGATCCCCTTCAAGTTGAGATCGACTTGTCCGGGGTGTTCGTAAAGGTAATTCGCAATGTATGGGACGTCTACAACTATGTCAGCGGTGCGTTGCTATGCATCATCAATGGGAGACTTACAGAATCCAGCATACTGAGCACGCGCAAGCATCGTTGTCAGATAGAAACGACGGAATAAAAGAGTCGGTACACACGCTCTCGCCAGTGATGAAGAAATCCAGGCCCTTCAGCTCCGAGAAAACCTCCAAGAACTGCTCAAGGAAGCCAGCGACCTCAGCCGCAAGCTCGTCGTCATTAGAGATGTCGGGTGTTCCTTGACTGAAGCCTGTCTGTAAGCCTGTGAGTCGCACGTAACAATTGGTGCTCGGATAGGGCACGTACGCCGACGGGTTGTTCAACCCAAACGACGTTTGATACGTTTGTCCAAGTCCAAGGGTTCAAAGTTGGCGCTGACTGACCCCCGGGCCATGCTAACAAGAGTGAATGAGCAAGTACTAATGGGCTAACAGCCCGGATGAGTACGCACAGATGGGACCATTCTCTTGAAGGAAGCCCTCAAGAGAGCTACAGCCGGGACCACCTGGTTACTTTCATGAGTTAAAGGCTCAAACCATGCATGAGGATGCATACCATTTGTCCAGAACGTGAGTGTATCAGCGTTTGAGGCGTTGTTGGTGGGCCAGAACCAGAAGAATAGCTCGCGTGTTTCGTTCACGTTTCCCGAGATGGGCATTAGACCAGCCCAGGAAGGTCCGGCGTCAAATGGCACTGGGATATCCGTGAGTATCAAGACACATAGATATGTACAAGACTAGGCGTACCGTCAGGTATCTTTGTGCCATCCACGAAGAACTGCTCTGCTGCCAGATTGGCGAAAGAGATGGACGACCCATCCTGGCGCTTATACGCTCCGCGCGAGGGCGTCTCGTCCCTCAAGACGTTGTCCATGGCGACCGAGCGCGCTCGCTGGCGATGTATGGCATCGATCAAGTCGGCGGACACGGCTGCTATCAGCCCGAGAAGAGCGAGTGCTCCCCGCATTGCTCGATGAAAGAATAGGTAAGTGACAAAGATGTCAATAATAGAGCGGTCTTCCGTTGCATCTCGCTTTATACGGGCGGGAACGAGTTATTCGAAGAGTTGATCATCGGAGGCGGACTCCAAGGAAATGCACCGAGGACGATAGAAGCAGGTACTGCAGTGTGCAAATCGAGCGCGCAAATATCGATTGTCTACCTGAGCTGACCAGATGACCGAGTAGAGTGCCAGCGCACATACAATCGATGATGGATTCGCCAGGCGAACGGCGGGGCGAGGCAAGACGAGCTTCTGTGGCACGAATGGATTGCTTAAACAAGCTCCTCACACCCACGCGACGTAGCCAGGAGCCCATCCTACAGTAGCAGTCTTCCCTGATATTATTTTGTGCGGTGAGAACTTCATGGTCATACGTAGTAGTCTGCATGCTCTCCAGAAGGTGGAAGATCCTCAGAGAGTTCAAGTGGATGTACAATGGCTGTTGCCGCCAGCGTGTAACGGCAGGGTGTATCGCATTTAGAGTTGTGCCTTTCGCTTCTTCGCGTCTAATTTCTATGGAGCAGCGCGAAGTACGCGGTGGGAGCAAGACGAGGGTTTCGGATGGCGGTTGAGGTCAAAAAGCTGGCGTTGTCTGTGCAGCCGCCAGCGCGTCGTGTCGGGCCGGCAAAACCCGTGCCGAGGCTTGCCGAGCATAAGTATTATTGGCTTTGCGCAGGGCTCGCGACACGCCAGAAGATACTTAAGATGACTCATACGACCACTGGTCACACGTAGACAGGTTACTTCTCGTCGTGTCGTCGTATTCGTACAGTAGTAATATGCGGGGACGTGGAAATCGTCATGGGAACATGATAACTCTCGAGGCTCTAATTTAGCGTATGAGCGACATGTTTTCATGCGGCTGAGGGCGATCCCATCTTGCCCACGACGAAGGCGAAGGTCTACGGAATGTATCAGTTACTAAGAGTATGTGGTGGTGTACTGGGAATCGCATACCTGGAACGCAGCCCATGGCACGAACTCTGAAACCCCACAGACATCAGTACTCGTTCAGGTGCAGCAGCGACAGTAAAGGCGTACGGGGTGTCATATGCCCGCTAAAGTAGAACTCCACATAGGTCAGGTTCCTCTCCTGGTGCATGTTACCGTATACACCATGTACGCCTGCCACGTTGTCATGTACAACGAACGTCTCGTTCTCGATCGGCGTTTGGAAGCCTTGGAGACCATTCCAGGTCATATTTCTGTTAGAAACTTTAGCGTCCCTGTTGGACGAAAGACAAGAAGGAAAGGGGCTGACTGGATGGCAATGCGCGTGCCCTCGGCAAGGAGAATGAAGTCCGCAAGACCGTGCACGATGATCGTGCGCTCGCTCTTCTCGATCACGTTCGGCAGTACACTGAGCGTCGAAGGGATACTCTGATCACGTCCGGGTTGGCCCGTCGTAGCATTGATGTACACTTGGCCGTTAGCACAACTATCCCATGTGATGTGAGGTGCGTGAAGGGCATCTTGCACATCGGTACGATTGAAGTAGATGAACTCCTGCGTTGAGCGCGGGAAGCCAAGGACGCTCCATGGAATGGGCCACTGCTCTGTCACTCGGTAGACATCGAAAGCCGGGTTAAGCCTGTAATGCAAAGAGTGTCAGGACTAGAAGGCTGGGGACACGATGAGAACTTACGTAGGGATGGTGCGCTCAATCAGACTCCAAACACGGCAACTGGGTAGACTGTTGAACGTGCCGTTCGTGCCTACAGGAAGCGGAAGTTGGCCTGCGGGCGGATAGGTCACGAATCTGGATACCAGTTGTTACATGAACACGAGAGCAAAGGAGGGTTGTAGCGTACTCGTCTAGATAGTCCGTGAAACCACAGGTATCAGACATGTTCTGAAGCTGCTCGTAGAAGCTCGAGTTGAACGGGAAGACGTTCCTATTGGCCTGGATTGCGAGATGTCAGCTTCGCAAAAATATGAACGTCAAGCGCAAAGAGCGTACCTGGGCAAACCGAAGAGCAGGGATGTCTTGTTGAACGACTCCGTAAGAGAGCGAAGGGTCCGCAATCCAGATGCCCTTCAAGTTGAGATCAACTTGTCCGGGGTGTTCGTAGAGGTAGTTCGCAATATATGGGACGTCTTCAGTGATATTAGCGTTGTATTGATAAGAGTTATGTCGCATGACTTACAGAAGCCAGCATACTAAGCACGCACAAATGATGTATCAGGAAGAGGTCAGAGCAGAGAGGATGTTCGCACGTACGCTCTCGCCCGTGACGAAGAAATCGAGACCCTTTAGCTCAGAGAAAACCTCCAAGAACTGCTCGAGGAAGCCAGCGACTTCAGCTGCAAGCTCATCGTCATTAGAGATGTCGGGCGTTCCTTGACTGAAGCCAGTCTGTAGACTTGTAAGTCGCAGGTCACAGTTAGTGCCCGGATAGGAGACGTACGCCGACGGGCTGTTCAACCCAAACGACGTTTGACACGTTTGTCCAAGCCCATGGGTTCAAAGTTGGTGCAGACTGACCCCAGGACCATGCTGACCAGTGTAACTGAGCAAGCAATGATGGGCTAAGAGAAACGCCGGTACGCACAGATGGGACCGTTCTCCTGAAGGAAACCCTCAAGAGAGCTGCAGCCGGGGCCACCTAGGCACTTTCATGAGTTAAAAGGTTCACATGGTGTACGAGGACACATACCGTTTGTCCAGAACGTGAGTGTATCAGCGTTCGAAGCGTTGTTGGTGGGCCAGAACCAGAAGAATAGCTTGCGCGTTTCGTTCGCGTTTCCCGAGATAGGCATTAGACCAGCCCAGGAAGGTCCAGCATCAAACGGCACTGGGATATTCGTGAGAATCGTGACGCAGTATACAACGTTAAGCGCACCGTCAGGTATCTTCGTGCCATCCACGAAGAACTGCTCTGCTGCTGGGTTGGAGAAAGAGATGGACGACCCATCCTGGCGCTTATACACTCCGCGCGAGGGCGCCTCGGCCCTCAAGACGTTGTCCATGGCGACCGAGCGCGCTCGCTGGCGATGCATGGCATCAATGAGGTCGGCAGACACGGCTGTTGCCAGCCCGAGAAGAGCGAGTGCCGCTCGCATTGCTTAGTCTAAGAGGAGGTAAGTCTTAAGGATGATAGTAATAGAGCGGTCTTCCGTTGCTTCTCGCTTTATACAGGCGGGGACAAGTCATTTGAAGAGCTGATCATCGGAGGCGGGCTCCAAGAAAATGCACCGAGAACGATAGAAGCAGGTACTGCAATGTGCACATCGAGCGCGCAAATATTGATCATCTACCCGAGCTGACCAGATGACCAAGTAGAGTGCCAGCGCACACACAATCGATGATATCGATGGATCCTCCAGGCGAACAGCGGGGCGAGGCAAGACGAGCTTCTGTGGCACGAATGGATTGCTTAAACAAGCTGCTCGCACCCACGCAACGTAGTCAGAAGCCCACCCTACGATAGCAGTCTGCCGTGATATTATTTTATGCGGTGAGAACTTCATGGTCATACGTATATGTCCACATGCTCTTAAGAAGTTGGAAGATGCACAGGGAGTTCAGGTGGGCTGCTACCGCCGGCGTGTAACGGCGGGGTGTATTGCATTTGGAGTTGCGCTTCTGCCCTCCTCAGGCCTGGGAGTTTTCTATAGAGCAGCGCGAAGTACGCGATGGGATTAAGACGCCATGGTTGATGGTGGTTGAGGTCAAAGAGTTGACGTCGTCTGTCCAGCGCTTCGCGTCGGGCCGGTAAAACCCGTGCCGAAGCTTGCCGAACACATGAATTATCGACTTCGAGCAGGACTCGTCCGGAGATACGATGACTTGAACGGACATTAGTCACACATAGCCAGGCTGCTTCTCATTGTGCCTTTGTATTCTTACAGTACTACTATATGGGGACATGGAATGGTCAATGGGTGTGTGGACATGATAACTGAGGGCTCTAACTTTGCGTATGTGCAGAATGTTTTTACGCAGCTGAGGGTGACTCCATCTTACCAACGACGAAGGCGAAGGTCTACGGAATGTATTAGTAACGAAGAGTACGTGGTAGTTTATCGCATACCTGAAACGCAGCCCATGGCACGAACTCTGGAAGCCCCGCAGACAACAGACATCAGTACACGTCTAGATGCAGCAGCGAAAGAAAAGGCGCACGGGGTGTCATATGCCCGCTAAAGTAGAACTCCACATAAGTGAGGTTCCTCTCTTCGTGCATATTCCCGTATACACCATGCACGCCCGCAACATTGTCGTGCACCACAAACGTTTCGTTCTCGATCGGCGTTTGGAAGCCTTGAAGACCGCCCCAAGTCATATTTCTGTAAAAGAAAAAAATCAGGGTCCTTGCTGTACGAAAGACAAGAAGGAAAAGTACTGACTGGATGGCGATGCGCGTGCCCTCGGCAAGGAGGATGAAATCCGCCAGACCGTGTACAATGACCGTGCGCTCACTCTTCTCGATGACGTTTGGAAGGACACTGAGCGTCGACGGAATGCTCTGGTCGTTTCCTCCGCGACCGGTCGCAGGATTGATGTAAACATTGCGGTTGGCGCAGGAGTTCCAGGTGATATGTGGCGCGTGGATCGCGTCCTGCACGTCGGTACGGTTGAAGTAGATGAACTCTTGGGTAGAACGCGGGAATCCAAGGACGCTCCAGGGGACCGGCCACTGTTCCGTCACCCTGTACACATCGAAAGCCGGATTGAGCCTAGGCAACGTGTCAGGGCCAAGATACGATGCGCATGCAATGAGAACTGACGAAGGGATAGTGCGCTCAATAAGGTTCCAGATGCGGCAGCTTGGTATACTGTTGAAAGTGCCATTTGTTCCTACAGGAAGAGGGAGTTGACCGGCAGGCGGGTACGTCACAAAACTGTGCCAAGGTGTTAGATGATGAGCGACGGACGAATGGCAGATTATGACGTACTCGTCCAGGTAGTCTGTAAAGCCACAGGTGTCGGACATGTTCTGAAGATGAGCCATGAAGGTCGAATTGAATGGGAAGACATTCTTGTTTGCCTGATTGCTGTATGTCAGTCATCCAGAGGCACGATCATCGATTTTGAGACACATGCCTGAGCAAACCGAAGAGCCGGGATATCTTCCTGGACAACATCGTATGAGAGGGATGGATCAGCGATCCAGATGCCCTTCAGGTTGAGATCAACTTGACCAGGGTGCTCGTATAGGTAGTTCGCAATGTACGGAACGTCTGCAACGAGCGTTAGTATCGTATCGCTCGAGTGCCGTTGTAAGATACTCACAGAAGCCAGCATACTGAGCACGTTCAAGGGGTATTGTCATATAGAAGCAACGGAGATGCGAAAGTGAGCACGCACGCTCTCGCCCGTAACAAAGAAATCCAGACCCTTCAACTCCGAGAAGACTTCCAAGAACTGCTCGAGGAAACCAGCGACCTCGGCCGCCAGCTCGTCATCATTGGATATATCCGGGTTTCCCTGACTGAAGCCGGTCTGTACAAGTATGAGCTATACCTAATGTCCATTGAGCGGATGCGAGACGTACGCCGACAGGCTGTTCAACCCAAACAACGTTGGAGACGTTCGTCCAGGCCCATGGGTTAAGAGTCGGCGCTGATTGACCCCACGACCACGCTGACGAGGGTGATTCAATATAGAATGACGATGCAAGAAAGAGGTCAGTGCGCCGCACATATGGGACCGTTTTCCTGGAGGAAACCCTCAAGAGAGCTGCAACCGGGACCACCTAGACACATTCTTAAGTTGTAAGTTCACTGCAGCCATAGTCATACCTACCGTTAGTCCAGAACGTGAGAGTATCGGCGTTGGAAGCGTTATTGGTAGGCCAGAACCAGAAGAACAGCTTGCGTGTCTCATTCGCGTTCCCTGAGATAGGCATCAAACCTGCCCAGGAAGGTCCGGCGTCAAACGGTACTGAGATCATTGTGAGAAACCTTGATGCAAGTATGTGTACTATGCCAGACGCACCATCAGGTATCTTCGTGCCATCCACGAAGAATTGCTCTGCTGCTGGGTTGGCGAAAGAGATGGAGGACCCGTCCTGTCGCTTGTACATTCCGCGCGATGGCGCCTCAGCCCTCAAAACGTTATCCATCGCCGCTGAGCGCGCACGCTGACGATGCATGGCATCGATAAAGTCCGCAGACACGGCTGCTACCAGCCCGAGAAGAGCAAGTGCCGTCCGCATTGCAAGATCGGTGATAAGAAGCGAGTGTCAAGGCTGACAATGGCAAAACGGACAATCGCTGGGATCGTGCTTTATAGAGCGGAAGCGGGTCATTTCAAGAGTTGATCATCGGAGGCGAGCTCCAGCAGTTACACCGGGGACGATAGAAGCAAGCGCTGCAATGTGCACATCGAGCGCGCAAAACGCGTTTACCTATCCTAGCTGCCCAGCTGATCAGAATGAAGAACAGCGCGGGTGCGATATGCGATAAAATATTCAGGCGAGGCAGTGAGACGAAGGTGAATACAGCTTATGTGGCTTGATTCGATTGCTTGAACAAGCTCCTTACACCCACGCAATGCGGTCAGGAGCCCAACCGACGATAGCAGTCTGCCCTGATATTATCCAACGCGGCGAGAAGTCCATGGTCATGCATACTTGTCTGCATGCTCATAAGAAGTTGGAAGGTGCACAGGGAGTTCAAGTGGATGTTCCATGGATATTCGCCGTCGGCGTGTAACGGCAGCGTGTATCGCATTGGAGCGACGCGTCCCGCTTCCTCGCGTCCAGAAGCATTCCACGCAGATGCGCGAAGCGCGCGATGGGAGAAAGACGCCTTGGATGATGGCGGTCGAGGTGTAAGAGCTGCCGCGGGCGCCCGCAGGCGCTTCGCGATCGGGCCGGCAAAGCCCGGCGAAGCCGAGGCTTGCCGAAGACAAGAATCTTGCTAGAATTATGCGACTCGCGACTGCCCCAGATGCCACCACCATGAGCTCGAGCACGAGCTCCGAGTCTCAGGGATTCTTACAATCTGCTACGGCTCTCATTGAAAGAGAACAGTGTACTGTTTGCGATCTCACGTCCAGGATGCTTGATTCCACATCTCTACATGCCTAACGGACTGACGGCCTCCTCGTCGCAACGCGCGAGGCTTTATCACTGTTGGGTTCGTCGACTGTGGATCCCCGTGGCTTCTAGTGGAACTCGTATTCGACACGTTGAATGCACCAGCGGCTCTATATCAAGGACCCATGCTTGGAATCCACAAAGAGACCTCTCGAACCGTCTCGTCCTCCTACCTTCGCATTACCTCTTCCGGTGCGAGGCGTTCGCCACTTCGGTGTATTCCATCAACGCAGTCGCCATAGCACACCCAATTCAGGACGTTGCTTGATCCTCTATGCCCTTTGGGTCTGGGCGTCAACCGCTCGATTACCGCATTCGGACATGTCCTTGTGCACAACTTGGGCGATGCCTTTGTACTACGACACGCCCTCCGTCTTATCGCTCTGGAGCTAGCAAAAGCTTGCGCACGCTTGACTTCTGTCGAACGGGGGCAGTTGGCTCTCGGATGTTCAGGATGGCTCGACGACTTTGAACATGTCGACTCAGTATATTGTTTGCTGGATAACTTGCGGCTAGTTGTACTTCTGTTCGTGCTCACAGCAACCCTGCGTATACTCCTGATATCGGATCTCATTTCAGGAGAGCTTGCGTAGTCTGGGGACGAAAAGTACAGCTGGCGCCGTGATCTCATCTCGTACCCCCGGTCCCGCGCGAAGAAGCCAAGAGGTGGCGTCCCCCGTTTGCACCCTGATGAAAGGGCCCGCATATAAGTGTATGGCGTCTGTACTGGATGCATGCACCAGCTCTCTTGACAGCAGCCCACAACCGCTCATTCCTTGACACACTCCCTCCCAACTATCTGCGCCGCTGTCCACAGCACTCGCGCTACTCCAACTTGCAATCCACCCGCCTATACCCTCCGACCCTCTGCATATACCACCCACCTATACTCACAATGCGCTTCTTTGCGTTCGTGACTATCTCAGCTCTCTGCGCTTCCGGTGAGTTCTCACCCCATTCATCCTCTTGAGACCGTACTGACGCCTCGTCAGTCGCGATAGCTGCACCTACGCCAGCCTCCGTGGCTGAGCTCAAGAGGTGTCCTAACATGGAGTGCAGGAATGTCGTTGTGAGTAAATTACCTCATGAGGTTTCATGATCGTCATGCTGATGAATATCAGGTAACCGACGCCTGAGAGGTGTACTACTCACCATGAGAGGCACTTCGTCTTCGTCGCGCGCGCCTCTGCGCAAGCCCCTGAACGCGTCCTCACTGGCAGCGACGCGGGATTCATCGTTGGATGGTTACTCTCGCTTCTTCGGACTTGTTTTCGTGCTTTCGTACTCAAGTATAATCTGGATTGCCTGCTCTCTGTAATATTATAGACTGTTGCGCCGTGCTCAACAGAGACGCGTTGATACTCGTGGATGATGCAAAGCTAGAGGGAATTCAGACTTGTCTGAGCGTATTATGCAGTATTTGGGATTCACATTGCTAGCAAAAAGGAGCCGAGAAGATATGGTACAAATACAAGCAGTCCAAGTCTTTTACGATCGGATTCCGGATATCAAGTTCCCGCACATGACCACACAACACTCCGCGGGACGCGGACAGTATACATGCTTAAACAACCTACATGATTGAACAACCCACATGATTAAACAGCCTACATGATATGATCGAGAGAAACAGTCCTGACACAGTCCCGCGGAAAGATATGAAGCGCGCCTCATGCGATGTTGCACCAATCCGAAGAGCGCGCACGCTTCGCTGGGCTGCCGCCCTCTTCTGAAGGCGGAGGCGACGGCGCACTCGGTAAGCTTGTCATCTCCTCGACAGCGGCTTCGTCTTCTTCGTCTTCAGAGCGCCTGCGCTTGAGCGACGGGGCAGGAGACGACGGGGCAGGAGCAGCCTCAGCTGCCGGAGAGTCGAGGCGAGCACGCTTTGCCGCGGGGCTACCATCTTCAGCCTGAGGCGGCGATCGGACCACGGTCTGGTCCGCGAAGGCGACCTGCTCCGTGTTGCTGTCATCATCGCGCTTGCGCTTCGGCGAGGAAGGAGGCGTGTTTGAGGTGACAGGCGCAACCTCAGCGGCGGGCGACGGAGAGTCCGAGCGAGCGCGTTTCGTCGTAGGACTTCCTTCCTCGTCCTCATCGTCCCGCTTGCGCTTCGGCGAGTCCGGAGAAGAGAGCGAGGCATCATCCTGACCTTCAGCAGAAGACTGTTGACGCTGCGCATTCTCCATCTCAAGGCGAGCCTCGATCGCTCGACGATTGCTCTCCGATAGGTTCGCCAAAGCTGAGAATGGCGAGACGTAGGCCTCCTCCCTCAGCGGCTCGGGCCTCAATCGCTCGTGGAAGGTGTGCTGGCGCCTGAGCGCGCGGGGCTGATCGAGGGAAGCGGGCAGAGTAGCTTGGGGAGGCTTGGTCGGGGCGTTCGTGGAGTCTTCAGATTGGTCACGACCGCGCCGCTGAGGGTCCCGCAGTGGAATGAGGGCACGTGGAAGCGGACGAGGCGGAGTTGACGATGGAGGAGGGACGGAGGCCAATGCCGAGGTACGGCGCGCTTGGTTAGCTGACCGTTGCCAGTAAGCCTCCACTGCAACACGTTCGGCTCTTGCACGCTCGCGATCTTCTTGCCGCCTGAGAATGGCTTCTATGGCGTCAGCAGACTGGCTGCTGATGAAACCGGGAGTTGGCGCTGCAGTCGCTGCGCCATCCTCGGCTTCCAATATAGCCTCAATGCCTGCGATGTCTGCGTCCAGGTTGGCGATATCCTCCGCTGATTGCGAGATGAGGGATTCGCCGTGCTCAATCCTGGCACGAAGTTCGTCGACAGAGAGAGCGTCGAGACTCGGGTTGGGGTTGTCGGTGTCGAAGGGGTTGCCAGACGGATGGACAGGTTCTGGGAGGGGCGCAGGTGTGAGTGTGGATGAATGTGCGGGCGTTGATGTCGATTCAGGCGCGGCTGTGACAGCAGGAGGAGGAAGACCTTGGTCAATGAGAGTAACAGAGCCGTCTTCGCTGGACCGATCAACGAGCGCGAGCCCGACTAATATCTGGTTGGTACCCGCGACTGGCACTGGGTACGCTCCTTCGTACGC
Organism: Peniophora sp. CONT; assembly: GCA_001632445.1. Taxonomy (NCBI): domain Eukaryota; kingdom Fungi; phylum Basidiomycota; class Agaricomycetes; order Russulales; family Peniophoraceae; genus Peniophora; species Peniophora sp. CONT. Next base: position 25,443 of record KV424654.1, on the reverse strand, counting down.
CTCGTCTTGTAAGAGATCGTGTCTGTCCTTAAGGCCCAGGGAGTGGCTGTAGGCCGCATCGTCTTTGATGATATTCTTCAAGAGGTTGCGCAACATGTCTGAGTCGTACGTCCGCTTCGAGTTTTCGGCCGCATCGACGTTCCCAGTCAAGCTCCTGTCCTTGATCACGAAAGCTTTGCCTTTCGGCAATGCAGAAGAGCTCACGGACGAACTCAATGCGATCTTCATTATAGTCCTGACATGGGGCCGAGCACGGTTACCACACCCGCTGGTAGCGACGCCCTTGCGCCGCAGAATAAGGCTATCGCGCGCTCCTACGCCGAATTTGCCTTCGAGGACACTGCTGCTCAGCCAAGCCTCGAGATACGCATAAACTCTGACGCGTCTCTCAGCCGCGGCGTTGGCGAGTCGAGCGTGTCTTTGAATGTCATCCTCTTCTACTGCGGTGGTGGGGGGCGCGGCAGGAGATTCGTCGGGCTCAGCCCAGGCGGGGGAGGGTTGGAAAGGCATCGCGGGGATCGAGTAGCGTGGATGTAAGAAGACGTTTGTATGCTCCTCGTGGCCATTGGGTAAGATGTGGAGGACCATCGCCGAGGACAGGCGATTGAGCGGGAAGCGGATGAAGGTGCCGGGGAGCGTTTGGCAGAGTTTGCCTTCACGACGGTACATGATAGGGATGTTGCTGGGCACGGTGTCCAGCGGGAAATCATCGCGGGAGTCGCCACGAAGCGGGATCGAGCGCATGCGTATCTCGCCGCCGAAGCGGGCCCAGCGTGAAGGGCGCGCAGCGAGCGCATCCGATGTGCGCAAGCTGGGGCGTGGGTAGGTCTTGGAGGGCATCGTGGGCGGAAGAGACAAGAGGTTGACGATGCCGGGAAGGGTGGCGCACGAGTATATATCGTTCTCGGACAATAAGGCACTGTGTGGTCCATGCTTCGTGATGTGGTTGACCCCGGCTATTGTGCTCCATTGTTCACCCATCAGGAACAAATGTACCACACGCAGACTGGGCGCATTTGTCGCTGCTCTGCTCGAACATGACAGGGATCGAGAAGAGATTATCCGAACTCATGAGCGCATGGACCCCCGAAGAGCCCCGAACGCACAGCAGGATGGGGATAGCACGACACCATCCCTCCTGCAATGGACCAATCGAAAACATGCAGTCTGGTTCATCGCAGCATGAAGCTCATCTATCACGGGAAGCACTCTCACAAGTGATGTAGTTGTTAAATAGACATGAGAGCGTGGTGGTACAAAGGAAGTTGGGCAACTCGGCGAAGCGCGCGCGTCAGCCGGCACGTTCCGCCGCGGCGCGCGTCTTCTGCTTCTCGATCAAGAGCGGCCACGATCCTGTAAAGCCTTTAGCGTACATATGAAGTTCTAGTGTCGCATGCTTCGTGCCAACCCATTGCCCTGCTCTATAGCTCGGGGTCAATCGCGCATGCAGGCGTCATTGTCGCTATCGCCACAACTTACCCGCCGCTGTCGTCTGCATCACAGACTGTACACTAGCGCTCATCATCACCAAGAACGTCGCGCTATCGGTCATGTCGGTGACTCTGGCTCACATCTTTCTCGAAGCCTACAATCCCAATGGCGATATGGGAAAGACTGCTTTCTGGAAAGAGGACGAATTCGTTGGATGCAACGTCGTACCTCCTTGGTATGACGGCTACGCCGCGGATGGCCACCCTGTCCTCAGCCTTGACGAAGAGGCGGTGACCAAAGTTCGCGTCTTCGCTCAACGCTTCTGGAGCCTGCCGTCCGTGCAGGAGAAGGAGGCTTTCATCAAACAACCTGGGGGTGACCGTGAGGGCCTCGAGCATTCGCGAAAGTTCATCGCGGCATGCATCAAGAAGTGGAAAGTGAATGAGCTGATTGATGACTATGTGGACCTCAAGGAGGTCTACCGAATTCACTGCACGACCGAAGTGTGTGCTACCGCTCTCATCAAAGACTACACTTTAAGCTAATCTACCGATGCTAAACAGCTACCCACACTTGAGGATGCGCAGATACTGAATTATAGGACTTGCGAGCTCGCAGACTCGATCTTTGGCTCGATCTCACTCAACGAGCTTGCTCCGAGTATCGTAAAACCGCCATTCTTTCTCTTCCTCAAGCGCATAATGGCACTGCGCTGGAATACCTACCGAAAGCAGCGCAAGGCCGACATCACAATGACTGCCAAGCTCGAAGAACAGTTCCAGCAGCTCGTTGACGGTGGGTGTGATCTCATAGTCAGGCTGTTCGTGGACTTGTATCTGACAAGCGTTTGTCTCTCCCACAGAGCTGAAGATCGTCGGCCCAGAAGATCCTGAAGCCAAACGTAAGGTGGCGCGCTGGGCGCGCAAAACCTCAGAGCATGCCTCGAAACTGGCGCTGTTCAATGACAAAGAGAACGCAAAGAAGCTTATGGACTTGCAAGAGCAGCTCGACTCGTACGTTGTATCCGATGTATCATAAAGTAACTGAGATACATTGCATGCAAATCATCACGCTTTCGTATTCACTGTAAGGGAAGACACCATCACTGCTTATGGTACATTGCATGCGGATTAGAAGAGGCATCAGAACAAGTTACCGACCGCGAAGCTCACACTCCTCTGTCAGCAAAGCGAGTGCTTCGGGGAAGCGGGGCTGGATATCGACCTCGAACGGCATAGGTCGTCTAAAACTCATGTCAGAAGCGCTCTGCCGCGAGAGATATCGGGGTCCCGTACACGACAAGTCCTTCATCGCAGAATGCGTTGACGTTTAGCGCTTGACCTTCGATATTGGCTAGGGAGAATGCCCACAGGCAAGTCGCGATCTCAATGAAGAGACCTTTGTTTGCAACGTGCTTACCGACGCAGACACTATATAGCCAGATCAGCGGGATGATAGAGTGCAATCGAATGATAAGTCACTCACCGCCTACCGAATCCTGCGAGTAATCAGCACTGCGAACTGGCATAGACGAGTGGTAAAGAAGTGCGTACCATATGTAAAGTGACCATCATCCTTCGTACCAGGAGGATCCGGCAACAATTGGCCTTTCTCGTCAAGATAACGGGCGGGGTTGAACCGATCTGCGTCAATCCCGAACATCTCTACGTCGCGATTCAGCTCCCATACGTTCGGGATGACGATGGTCCCTTTTGGAATGAAGTATCCTTCGTACACGTCGTCCTCAGTGCTGCGGTGCGGGCTAAAAAGGACCTTCAGCTTCATCAGCAGACGACGAGGTGCACGGATCTCACACCCCGAGAGGGGCCAGTGGTCCCCAGCGAACGACTTCCTTGACCATGGCGGAGATGTAGGGAAGATGGGGCATATCCGCGAAGGTAGGTGTGCGCGCACGTCCCACGACGACGTCCAGCTCGCGTTGAGCCCGTTTCTGGACATCCGGGTAGACCAACATCGCTAATGTCCACCATTTCATGATTGCCGCTGTCGTGTGTGCACCGCCTGCACTTTAAGGCGATTCAGTCAAACGATCATTAAAACTCGGATGTTGCATACGCACAACATAGTGGCTGTACACCATGCATTCTCTCGGGTGTTGAGTCCGTACCGACCAGCCTGGTGGATGAGCGTCGAAGCAAAAGACGGCCACTCGTTGCCATTGACCTGAAATTGTCGTCAGCACACATTGATAGATCCATCGTCAAGGCGGCCCTACAATGCTCTCCTGCACGCATTCAAACATGCGGATGAACTTGCCGTCAGCCTCTCTATACAAAGTCTCTGCTGACTTTTTCCAAGCCGCAAATCTGCTGGGGATGTGGCGCAACCATGGTAGCATCTCAACCTGAATACATTCAGCAGGGCAGTGATGAACATCGTGACTATTGGCGTACCCAATGCGCTCCAGGAGTAATAGCGCGAATGAGGTGCTCGTCGAACTCGTTGATGTAGCCGATACGAGAGTCGTGCTCGTTGTAGCTCTAGTCAGAAGTAGTGTCAGCAATATCCCAGTCAATTGCTGGTGTAATGCTCACTGGAGGCTCTCCGTACAGGCACGATAGCATTGAGTTCCCGGAGGCACGGTGCAAATGGTCATCCCACGTCGAAGGATTCTGAAGACCACTGCGAGCTAGCGCCAAGGCATCCGAGATCAGGTACTCGTCGACGCCGTGTGTGACAACCTTGTTAACGGCCTCATGCGACGCCTTGCGCATGCGACGCCATCTGCGGAAGGTGGGCAATACACTCGGCAGTACCGAAAGTGGCACATACCTATCATTGTCACGACCGAAGGCGAAGAAGAGCCCGCCACTCATGATCTCCCACCCAACTATGTTCGAGGGCCTGTCCGCGTACCTGCTAGCTCGGCGGTCAAGCAGGTCAACCGCGATCGAGTGCGTGTTGACTACGATGATGGGTTGACCCGCAGCATTCAAGTAAAACATGTCGCCTGGACCAAGGCCTATGTTAGTGATCGTGTCGAGCAAGCACAGAGTCATCGACGCGCCGTAGATCTTGCGCCACGCGCTGAACAGGAGCCATTGCTCGTCTTTCAGCTGGAGGGCATTGCCAATCAAAGGAAGCCCGGGAGGCCCGGGAGGAAGCCGGCGCCAAGGACTCTTGAGGTAGCGGACCACGAGAATTGCTGCGAGCCCCAACACAGTTCCGACAGAGAGTACCGCATGAGATCGTGTGATGCCGGGAGGGAAGATCGCGGACAACGTATCAGGCAGGAAATACATCTCAGTAGTCTGTCTCTACAGTTTGACGGGGCAAGCGAGGTTCAAGTTAACGATAGGGAGAAAGTCAAGCCATACGAACTATATATGCAGTTCAGTGGCGCCTAAGTTGACCATCCCCATGACCATATTACTCTACGGGGATGATAAGGACAAGCATTGTTTCGTGCTCAATAGTCATCTCGGAAAGGTTACCGCCAACAGACTTCAGATGGAAAGGACGTGTGCGAGATTCATGGCACCAGTAGCAATAGGCCCATATAGTTGCCGACTGCTAACGTCGTCGGAAGAAACAATCCGCGACGGACACGGAGGCGGCCGCGTTCAACGTTGTGAGTGTGACAGCGCGTGATTGTGACGCGTCGCGTCGCGCGACAGCGTTGCCGCCGGCGCGTTCACAGTGCTTCAGCCTCACCCTGATCATCTCGTTCTTTGACGTGCTGTCTTTGACCTTCTATGCCTTCAATATGGGCAGGCTCACTGGGGATCTGCTCGTTACAACCGATGCACCACCTCCGCAGCGCCGGCCACTCTTCCCAGCTGGCAGCGACGTGGGCAACCTCGAGCGCGCATTGTTCGATTCGGCGCCGTTTTGCCGAGCAACAGCAGACGTATGCGGGGGTGGAAATAGGAGATCTACTGGCTGTTTACGGCGCTGAAGGCATGGGAGGAGGAAAGGAGGGTTGTGACGAGTTTTGGGAAGGCGGATGTTGATTTGCGCTGTGCATTCCGAGATGGGAAGCGTAGCAAGTTTGCAAGTCTCATAGTTGCCTACATTTGGTCTCTCTACTGTCGTTATGGGCTGCAAGCGCAACGTACCTATCTGAACAGCTGTGTATTTATCTGTGCTCAAATCCGCAATCACTCAAATATGTTCGACATCTGTGTCTTGCAGCGAATACATGGTTAATCGATCGTACTACACCCCGCATACATCATACAGTCAAGGCCAAGAGAGATTCGAAGATTTCAGCGACCGCGCAGCTCGCATTCGTGTGACAACAGAGCGATTGCCTCTGGAAAGCGGGGCTCGATGTTGACCTCAAAAGGTTTAGGTCGACTACGAGGGTTGTAATTGGTGAATGAACTCGGATGCTTGAGGAAGCCACGTACACAATAATTCCTTCATCATGGAAGGCATTGACATCGAGATCCTGGCCTTCGACGTTGACAAGAGAGAAGGCCCATAGACAAGTGGCTATCTCGATGAACAGACTGTTATTCGCCACATGCTTACCGACACAAACACTGCGGATTACAGAGAGAGTCAACCTTTTGCGCTTGGAGATTAGTCTGCAAGGACTCACCGCCGACCAAAGCCTGCGGACAGTCAGTACAGATGCTATTCAAAGGCCTAGAAGCACGTACCGAACGAGAAATGCCCATCATCCTTGGTGCCGGAAGGACCTGGCACGAGTTGACCATTTACGTCTAGATAACGAGCTGGGTTGAAGCAATGGGCGTCGGCACCGTACGTCTCTTCGTCGTGGCTTAGCTCCCACACATTCGGTATAATCAAGGCTCCCTTCGGAATGAAGTAGCCTTCGTAGAAGTCGTCCTCTGTGCTGCGGTGCGGACTAGGAGGATCATTAGTGTTACTGCCAAGCCTGATAACAGAGAGCTACCGCACACGCCGCTCGGAGTCACAGGTCTCCACCGCATTACCTCTCTGACCATCGCGCATGTATAAGGAAGTTGAGTTCTGTCGGCGAACGTCGGAACCCGCGCATGTCCTACAACAGCGTCAAGCTCATCTTGCGCCCGTTTTTGTGCTTCCGGATGAACTAGCATCGCCAACGACCACCAGCTCATGGCGGCCGCGCTGGTGTCCGAGCCCGCTCCACTAACATCGAGTTCAGTAGAAATACAGAGAATAATCGCCTGACAACACTCACTACATGCTCGCTGCCAGCCAAGCGTTCTCCCGAGCGCTTAACCCGTACCGGCCGGCTTCCTGGACGAGAGTCGAAGAAAACGATGCTGGCCCTTCGCCGTTGATCTTGAGCAGTATTCAGTGGATCGTCTTATGCAATCGACAGCAACATACAGTTCTCTTCTGCGCCCGTGAGAACAGGTCCCCAAAGTTATCATTGGCCCTTCTGTTCAGGTCCTCTGCGGAGCGTTTCCAAGACGCAAACCTGCTCGGAATGTAGCGCATCCACGGAAACATCTCAACCTAATAAGGGCATTCAGCGGGCTGAGGAGCATGCATAGTAGATGTTGGCGTACCCAATGCGCTCCAGGTGCGACTGCCAACGTAATCTTCTCGTTGTATTCGCTGATAAACGCCATGTGAGGGTCATCTTTTCCCAGCTAGTACCGTTATGAGTAAAAGTGCATCGCGGCATCTAGGGCAATCGGCGCTCACCGGGCGCTCTCCGTACAAGCTCGATAGCATCATATTCGCCGAAGTGCGACGCAAGTGATCGTCCCATGATGAGGCGTCCTGCAAACCGCTTCGTGCGAGGACAAGGGCTTCTGAGCTCAGATGTTCATCGAGGCTTTGCACGACGACCTTATTCACAGCCTCATGTGCAGCTTTGCGCATGCGACGCCAGCTGGGCAGGTGAGAATGAGAGCATAAGCAACGAAAACGACACATACACGCTGGTATAACGAGCGAAAGAGAGAACGAGGCCACCCGTCATGATCTCGCAACCGACGATGTTGAGTGGCCTGTCTGAGGACTTGCCTGCGCGCCGGTCGAGTAGATCGGTGGCGATAGCATGACTGTTTATGACGATGATGGGTTGACCGGCAGCATTCAAGTAGAAAATGTCGCCTGTAAAAGATGTTAGTAGAATACACCTGCACAGAACGTTTGATGCAGAGCGCACCATATATTTTGCGCCATTCACTAAATTGAAACCATTGCTCGTCCTTCAGCTGGAGTGCATTGCCGATGAGAGGTAAACCTGGAGGTCCGGGAGGTAGTTTACGCCATGGACTGTTTGAATATCGAGTTGTGAGAGCAAGCACGAGCCCCGCCGCGACGGCAATGAACAAAACCGGATTGCCCCATACGACATGAGACGCGCCATTCGGAGTGAGTAGGTCGTAAAGGCGCGAGCTGAGCGAAGCTGCAGTCATCTTATGCCAGCTGGCCGGTGATGGCAGCAGGCAGCAAGACGAAGTCGGGATCCTCAAACACGCAGAGCGTAGTCTTATCGCTCATCCTCTGAGGTCAGAGTAGCCGCTGCAAAGTTTGCCTCGATAACCTTAGATATTCGGAACACGAAGCATGGCTCAAAAAGGCAGGACTTCGACGTCCACCTGAGCACGAGGTGTCCTTGACGCTCATGAGTGAGAACCGGTCACTGTTCAAGTCGCCATAATGCTGCACATGTCTGATAGTCCTTGCCGGCAGCGACGAGCTTCGACGAATGGATCGTAGTAGTACTGTGCGCGACCTTTCCGATACAGTGCGCGTCATTGCTAACACTGGCGGAGGCTGCACTGTGGGCGCCCGTGTTGATAAGAAAGCGAGTTATGCGGTATCAACCCGCACAGAGATGAACGTCTGAGACAGGGCCCCATCTGGGAGCATTGCTTCGCGCGCGTCTTGCACTGAAGCCGGGCGCTCAAGCTGAGCGTTGCGTATCAGGAGGCAGGCTCGTGATACAGGCAGCAGTGGCATTAGAAGAAAGTACGCAGAGCGAGAGAACATGATTGGAACCGTACGGTAAGTTCACACTCTCCCTAGGCCCGTCCTTCCCACCCAAACCTCCACCGAATGATCACGTGCGCTAGAGATCATTGGCCTGAACTAGTATCTGTCAGCTTCGGGCATCAGGCCAGTCATTTTCAGCGCACCTCTTCATTCAACCTCCGTATTCCCAACATCACTGGCACCATCCAGCTTCCCGGATGGCCTATGGAAACGCGCTACAAGATGAGTCTCGCGTGCATCTTGTCTGGATGTTTCATGGATCAGCGACGCCTGTACGGATACAGGACCAGAAATTTCTCGTATCCTATGCCGAGGTCTAGATCGGAGAGCTTGTCGTTGTGACTAGTAGAAGTCTAGTGCTGGTGGATCCGTGTGGTGTAAGTGTAGGAAGAGACCTGCGCACGGGCCGGCACGGACGCGCGCGCGGGGATTTTGGAAACGGCGCTCGCTTCGCGACCTTGCGTCTTACCATGACTGTCGAATGTCGATCGCTCATACGCCCACGTCGAGTTCACCGAGCTGCTACTGAACTTGAAGGTCTGACTTCTTTTGAGTACTGGGCTACTCAACAAGATGTCAAGGTAACATGTACGATCAGTTTTGCATTGGGAAGTTGGTGGTTGAGCCTTGTAGCCTTAACGATGGCGTATGACTGCCAGCAGCAATGGCATGATGTTATCTTCTATGCAGTTCGTCTGTATGAATGATCTCGGCTGTCCTCTGGCTCAATCCGTACTGGGCATACATGGCTCGTGAGACGGACGACGTGTGGGCCATTTCCCGTGCTTCGTTGACAAACGTGTTCTCCAGGCAGTGATAGAACCACCGACCCCAAAGCCATCAGGTCCAGTCTTCTTGCATTGACGTATCCTACAGACGATAGACTGAGAGAGATACTCTGTTCTAGTGAGTAAGGTGCACTGCACCCGTAGTTTCATTGACTGCCGTGGTATGCGCATTGCCTTTCTAGCTGTTGCAATACGTACCAGCTGCTAGGTAAGACTACTATGATATGCCAGTCTCCGCGATGTCGCTGATCCTGATACCAAGAAGAATGTTGCGTAGCAAAGCGGGTGTTGCACCATTCAATGCCTCAACGCCTATGAACTCTGTTCTGTGTATTAAAGGACCACCCTCGTCGTCTGCTTGTGTTCTTCATCCTTTCCACCTCGATGATGACGACCTCTAACACCTCTTCTGAGCTTGAAACTTCGTTCCGTCTCCCAGACCTCCTTGATCTATCTCGTCCCTTCACTGGCGCAACGAGCCCTCACTATGCACAAGCGGCTGCTGAGTCGAGTGCATGGATTGCTCAATTTACTCCAAGCCTGTTCAGCGGCGATGACCACACGACCTTCGTGCTGGAGTCAAAAGAATCCGAGCTCTTGATATCGCACGCGTATCCGCGCGCACCGTATGAGCGTTTTCGCACGCTCTGCGACTACATGAACATCCTTTTCGTGGTAAGCGGGCACTTTCATCTCCAGAGTTGATCGCTACTCTGACTGAGCTACACGCGCAGCTTGACGAGGTCTGCGAGAAGCAAGACGGTGCAGGCGCACGCGAGACTGGATATCGGTACCTCAAGTCGATGCACGATGCCGATTGGGACGATGGCTCAGTCATTGCGCGCATGATCAAGCAGTACGTATGTCCTTCGCCCTCATACTCGCCGTCTTACGAGCACTTGGTGTCAGATTCCGTGCGAGGCTTCTTCGGAGCTGCGGACCGCGATCCTTCGCGCGGCTTCTGCAGCTCAGTACTGACTATGTCGCAGCCCAAACTCGCGAAGCAGAGCTACGCGAGACTAAGACTGTGCTTGACCCCGAAAGTTTCCGCATCGTACGTCGGGAAAACAGTGCCATCCGGTTGTGCCTAGGCCTCATCGAGTTTTCACTGGGCATCGACTTACCCGATGAAGTCTTCAAGGACGAAGAGTTTATGACTCTTTACTGGGCTGTTGTGGACATGGTGGACCTCGCAAATGTGCGTTTCAAGTTTCTGGTTCGCATTGCCATTGACAGCCAGAGAGACTGATCATCTTTACACAGGACCTATACTCGTACGAACGCGAGCAATACTTAGGTGTCGCCGATCATAACAACATCACCGTCGTCATGCGCGCATACGGGATGAGTTTGCAGGATGCGAGCACGTATCTGGGAGAGCAATACGCAGACATGATGCGCATATACATGGACGCCAAGGATCACCTCATGGCTCGCTCATTCGGTAATGAGCAGCTTGATGTAGACGTTGCGCGTTACATTGAAGGGATGGAGTTCTGGCCAATTGGAAACATTGTACGCACACTGTCTGGTCACCTCATGGTGATTCATCTCTCACATGTCTATGACAGAACTGGAGCCTCGAGACGACGCGCTATTTCTCGCGTCCAGATGAGGTTAAGCGCACGAGGCTCGTAGTGTTGAGGCAGCACAAAGTCGAGTAGTAGTTTCAGGCGGAGAACGGAAGTCGACAATCGTTTTATAGTCTTTGAATGGGGTCACGGCTAGGTGTAGTTCATTGATGATACATGAGCTTGTTCTACTTCATCACCCGGGCTTGCTCTTGAAACAATAACCCTACTATCACCGACCGCGAAGCTCGCACTCCTGCGTCAGCACAGCCAGTGCCTCTGGAAAGCGAGGGCGAATGTCAACCTCGAATGGTTTGGGGACACTAAAGACATTTTAGTTTCTGTCTAGGATCGAATGGAAGGCGGAGTGTTTACATGACTACGCCCTCGTCTACGCAAACGTCTGCGTCGAGTTTCTGGCCCTTGACGTTCGCGAAGGAGAGCGCCCAAAGGTTCGTAGCTATGTCAATGAACAGGCTATTGTTCGCGACGTGCTTGCCAACACAGATACTGCAATCTCAGTGTCAGCAATCTATGAATGTGTCAGTTCAACGCTGCATCTTACCGTCGGCCGAATCCTATAGGTCGATGAGCATCATGATCTTAAGCTAGGGGATCCATAATGAACCTACCAAAAGTGTAATGGCCGTCATCCTTCGATCCGGGCAGGTTCGGTAAGATCTCGCCCTTGTCATCGAGATAACGACCTGGATTGAACTCGTGAGCATCGGCGCCAAAAATCTGAGGATCGCGGTTCATCTCCCAGACATTCGGGATAATGACCGTCCCTTTCGGGATGAAGTATCCCTCGTAGAAGTCATCTTCAGTGCTCCTATGGGGTCTGGGACGAAGACACAAGGTCAGTTCCTGGTGGACAAGGCTCGAAAGCATTGGACGAACATTCCCATGGGAGCCACTGGTCGCCAACGAACAACTTCCTTGACCATAGCGCAGGTGTACGGGAGACGAGACATATCTGCGAATGTAGGTGCACGCGTGCGACCAACGACGGCATCTAACTCGTCCTGGGCACGCTTCTGGACGTCAGGGTAGAGCAGCATCGCCAGAGTCCACCATTCTAACGCGGCGCGGGTGGTGTCGCTACCAGCTGCGTACACGGATGCCGCTAACCAAGCATTCTCGTGCGTAGTCAGTCGGTAGCGGTCGCGATCACGGACCAGAGTGGCGCATAACGATGCTCGCTCGGAACCGTCATCCTGCATTAACGTGAGATGAGATCGCAGAGAGTGATGGCTCATGCCCGTACCACGTCTTTCTGAACGCGCTCGAAGTAAGCCTGGAAGGCCTCGTTATCTTCTGCGTACCATTGTGCGGTGATGCGCTTCCACGGTGCAAAGACGCTGGGGATGTAACGCATCCATGGCATCAGCTCGACCTTTAAATCACTCAGTCCGAGAAGAGCAAGTTAGTATACAGTGCCACGTACCCAATATGCTCCCGGTGTAATAGCGCAAGACGTGCGTACAGAGAACTCGTTGACGTGCCGGACACGAGCATCGTGCTCGCTAGACGCCTATAGCTTCGTTGAGCAAAGGATGCGCTTGCATTGTTGAGCATTGACGTACTGGTGATTCGTCGTATAGGCTACGCAGCATCGTGCTCGCAGTAGCACTACGAACATGCATAAACCATCCGGCCGAATCCTGAAGACTGTTGCGTGCGAGGACTACGGCCTCTTCGAGCTGGTATTCTTTCAAGCCGTGAGATACAACTTTGTTCAGCGCTTCGTGCGATGCTTTGCGCATCCGACGCCACCTAGAACTTTGTAAGCCATTAGGTATTATCGCGATTGCTAGATTCACGCACGTCTCATCATAGCGGGCGAGTGGGAGCAAGAGACCATCGCCGAGGATCTCGGACGCCACGATCATAGTTGGCCTATCTGAGTAGATGCCCGCTCGACGATCCAGTAGCTCTATGGCGATCTTGGGATTGTTCAAGACGACAATAGGTTGGCCCATAACATTAAGATAGATGATGTCGCCTAAGCACACAACCATGGTAAACTGATAGTTCAACGAGTTACGAGTCAAGATAACGTACCGTATTCTTTCCTCCAGGTACTATACTGAACCCATTGCTCGCCCGCGATTTGGAGTGCATTGCCGATGATAGGCAAGCCAGATGGCCCAGGAGGTACCTTGCGCCAAGGACTTTGAATGTAACACCCAAATAAGATAAGTGAAATCCCAGTAGCAATACCCGCTGTTAACACGAGGTGCTCGTTCATGACGCGCAGAACGTCGTGGGTCGAGATGATTCCAAGGCCGAAGTGGGCGAAAGCTGATTGAGAGGCCATATTCGTACGTGCTGAGGCGTTCACCTGGACAGGGATGAACGTTGGAGCACTGCGCAGATATAAAACTATCTATAAGCTCTCGTTCATCGGCTTCCCGGACTTGCGCGACAGTGTCGGAATGACAAGTAGTGGTCTAGCTTATGGCATTCAAGCCGCAAGTCGGAAGTTTCAGCGCGGGCCTATAGCAAAGCGGAATCGTATAGTCGAAACCTGCCGCCTGGTCTAGCTTAATATGGACTCGTGGTTTGGGTTCACAGTATGAGCCGCACCTGTTCGAGGCAATGTGCCCATCCCTTGGCAGCGTACACCCACTTCACCCTCCACTCCATCACACTTATGCCTACACTCGCAACCCTTCGCGTCTTTCCCTCCCCCAACCCTGTCGTTCTGATTCTCTATACAGTTGTCAGGATCACACGCCACTCTTTTTGCAACCCGCCTGGCATAGATGGTGGCGGAGTTGGGATCCTCGCTCGACTCGTAATCGAATACAGTTGGCGGATACGTAGCGGAATTGGCGTTGCGCGCACGAGCAGGGGCGCATTGGCGCAGCGGCGAGCACCTTCACATGCCAGATGTTAGCATTCTCGAATCTTAGTGTAGAGCGCCAACTGACGGAATGAAGGAGGAACATGGTGGTTTGGGGCAAGATGCGTGCCTTCGTTAGTTTGCACGTCTCCAAACAACGCGCCCACACCCTTCTGCCACATCACACGTTAGCGTACTTCTCCCCGCGCCCACTTTTAACTTCTTCCGCTTACCTTGTTGCACAGGACTGGCAGGCAATATGTTGGTCAGCGGGAACCACACGGGCGCGCCGAGTCCAAAAATAGTGCCGTCTTTTCGTCTGTAATCGGTGGCGCTGTTGGAAGGCTCAGTAGAATTGCCGTTCCGGATGAACCTAAAACTCACAGTATGGTATGAGGTGCCTTGGAGAGCGGGAAGTTATTTCGCAAGTCGGCGACCAGGAGTTCAATTGACACGCAAGCGGGAACCTATTGAGTTTGGGCAGGTCGAGAGGGCGTCGGACCCAGCCGTTCAGTTGATGAATTACCCAATATAGTGCTCGTAGACGGAAAGCAGAGTCATGAGAGGAGGAGGAAGTTGTGCGTCCTTGGCCGTTGTGCGCAGACGTTCGAATCGCAACATCACGATAGAGCCCGCGAAAAGCGGTTTTTCGTGAGATGGAGAGAAATGGGTTGTCTCCTACACCCACCACACGGCTGGCGACATCTGCAGCCCTGTGCCCATCTGGTTCACACATTCTCTTGGAAAGTGGTCGTACAGAGAACGGGCATCCTGTCGGTACAAGCTGCACGCCGCACCCGCTCCGGCCTCCTTGCGAGTCCTGTCGCTCTCGCCAACTGCCGAGACTCTGCTGGCCTCCCCAACAAGACGAGCTGGGTTCCCTATCTGTATGGCTACGCCTCACACCCGCCCTTCACACCATTTTCAAACCCATACTAGTCTCAAAACCAGCTACAGCCCGTATCTCTCAGCCGCCCGCCCCAGGAGACAGCGAGCGCGCTGCGCAACCCATACCCACTCCCCTATGTAACCCTCAATATCACATTTGTCCTTCTGGGGATATCGTCAAAGGTGTATCTGGAGACTGTGAGGAAGATAAGACGCCCAGGAGCGCTCAACAACCCATCGCAAAGTTGGTCCCAAAGCTGAGAGCACGCTGGTGAGCGCGCGCGGCGCGCCCACCGAGACGCGTACTGTGACACGGTCACATGAGTGGTGAAGCGGCCGCCGCCGCGTTGGCGTTGCGGACTTGGACGCGCCTCCGATTCCGTTGATAATCACGTTTAATCCATCTCTATTTGGGTTTGCCGTTGTCTTCCCATTATTTTTTGTATTCTCGCTGCACGGGACAGTCGTTTTGGGAGATCATATCCGTTCGCTGTCAGTGTGAACTTGAAACTTCACTCGTTACACAAAGACTTGGACCGACTTTGGAAAGGCGTAAGTGTTCCGACAACACCTCAAGATTCATTTCACTTGCGGGTAACTGACGGGTTGGTTAGGCTGTGAAGTGACCAGGGGCTTGTCCGTGATGTGGGTTGTCGTGATCGTACCGAGTCCTGCTGGCACCTTAGAGATGTGCAAAGTCTATACGAATTACGTTTGCACAGTCAGTCGCATATTCCCTTCCTAGGTGTATAAGTACCAAGCTCAAGTTCCAGTTGCTTTCAGCAGTTTCTTTCAGATATTCCTTACTCATCAGCATCGCGTGTACTCCTTCCTCGTATACTCAATGGCGACCCTCTCTCTACCAGATGCCGAATACATTGGTGTCCTCCCGTCCAAAGCAAAGAGCGACACTATAGACACGGAGCACGAGAACGCCATTCTCGACATCGTCGCTTCGTTCATACATGGAATTGATTACTCCCTCCCTCCCTTCTCTTGGCAAGACCCAGCGCTCAAGGCGGCCACCGTCAAAGAGCTACAATCTTGGGGAATTGGCGAGGCCATGAATGGAGTGATGAAGTACCTTGATGTTGGTCTCGGAGCAGCTGAGGTACGCTTCTGACATCGTCTGGAACCATCTGGACTGCCTCGCTTAGCAGACATCTAGCTTTTCTACCCTTCCCACCACTTTGAGCTGAAGATTATCGTGGCTATCTCTACCACGTACGGAAGGTTCATGCTCGATTTGATTTCCATTGTCTGACAAATAGATTTTCTAGGATCGTGACGTGGATCGATAGCGTAGTGGACTCCATCCTCGATGCAGTCTCCGACTTCCAACGTCGCTTTTACGCCCGTCTTCCGCAGCTCCATCCCGTCTTGGACCACTTTGCCAACTATATTCTTCGACTCTATGACCACTACGAAGCTTATGTTGCTGGCGCCATGATCACGTCGATCTGTTGTTTCATGGACGTCACCTGTTTGGAGATCCGTGCACTCACCAAGCGGATGACAGCCAAGAGAGAGTCCAAACTCTGGCCATATTATGTCCGCAGCTTGAGTGGTGCGTATGTTATCTCTGAGCGTATACAAGATGACTCAATTATCTTCGATTATATCTGACCATGTAGGCATCGCTTCGTTCTACTCCTTCGCGTGCTTCCCGAAGGTAGACCACCCCGATCTCATCCACTACATTCAGGCAATCCCTGAGATGCTCATC
Source organism: Peniophora sp. CONT (assembly GCA_001632445.1). Classification (NCBI taxonomy): domain Eukaryota; kingdom Fungi; phylum Basidiomycota; class Agaricomycetes; order Russulales; family Peniophoraceae; genus Peniophora; species Peniophora sp. CONT. Next base: position 9,261 of record KV424654.1, on the reverse strand, counting down.
TTCACCAACCATGTAAACGACGTCCTCAGGTTCGTACAACCGATAGCATTCGGCACGTCTCCCGCTTATCGCTGCATCTTGTTAGCTTCTACAAGGAGGAGATGGATGGCGAGCAGCACAACTACTGCCAGATGATGTCGCGCGTTGCTGAGCTCCCGCCAATCAACGTCTTGGAGGATATCTCGCGCAAAGCAGTGTCATCGGCGAAGTGCGCTGAAGAAAGTCTGAAGGATTCGCCGGCTGCTCTCAAGGCGTTGATGGATTACGAGCTAGGAATCACGCAAGTTGCTTTCCATCATCCGTGCAGTACTTCGAGCTCACGTCGTATTGCAGCCACTTTCACCTAGAGGTTGCCCGTTACCGCCTCCCGGCTGCTTGGAAGGCCCAGTTCTTCAACTGATTGCGCGGCAAATAATGTGACCTCCCCAGATAGTGCCAGAACGAGCTCGTCATTGTATGATCTCAGCCTCCGTAGTGTATCTCTAGACTGTCGGCCTGACCCAGATATTGTTGAATAAGTAAATTCATGATGAATGTGTAAACCCCCGTACAACGATGATGCCGGAGTCGCGACAGTATGTACGTGGGATACTTATGCGCATAACACAGCATAGCGTCTTATCAGGCCTACCGGCTCTGAACATGAGTTCACGTCAATCGACAAGCCTACTTGAGGCCGAACAAACCTTAGTAACGGCGTGATGATGGGCTCAAACAAGAGGTGCTGACATGCGGCACGCTTCTACGACCTAACCCTAACCCTAGAAGTGGACAATGTGAATGAATCTTGCGAAGAGGATGTGCGATAAGGAGAAGGAAAAGCGCGATCTGTATACAGTATCAGCCAAAACACAATGCGTATTGATGAGCGACTTGCGTACGCACCGCCCAAAAGATGCAGTATCGTGCGCCGGAGATCATCTCCCAGTTTCGTTTCAAGCTTTTCCTTGGCCCCTTGAGTCGTACGAGCGGCCTGCGTTCAGCCCATGTGTACCCACGCAGCAGCTTGTGTCACGGACTCGTCAAGTCTGCGATGCCCACACGTAGCAGAAAGGCAAGTCGAAGATCAGGCGCATAAGGGTAAGATGCTCTGTGTGCGTCCAGCGGGTTGACGCGATAATTGATTGTGCGGCGTCCGCGCGTGCAATGCAATCTTCTACGTGTTGCTGTACTAGAACAATAGATGCCTGTGCGGATGCCTGCGGCATTCAGAAAGGGGACATTGAGCACTAGGTTTCGAGAGACTAAAGAAGGCTAACGTACGTCGGCTTGCGCTCAAAATTGTGCGACCCTCAGGTTCGTTCACCTAAGGTGAAGCCGTTTCTACGCGAGAGCCGCCTCTTGCTGGCGCGTTGCAAGCCGAGCCACCTCCACCGATTGTTCTTCAATACTTACAAAGACATGAGTGCGAGACGTCGACGGCAGGAGTGAGAGAAAGACGTACCGGCGATGTGACTACACCGGCAGATCTCTGCAATGATCCGGCATCGCTACTACGTATGCCCCCGCTGGAGCCAGTGCGCGTGCAGCTGGGTGCGAGGGACTGGCGCACTGGATCTCCGCCATGAGCCTCAATTGAAGATGCATGCAGTGTAGTGCAGATAGGTACCACGCTGGCAGATCAAAACGCGTCGCGACTAGAGCAACGAGAGCGGCCAGGATACGTCAAGAAGAGCCTGAGCGCTTTTGACATCCTGAATCCTTTGTACGTATTCCGCACGTTCTGCGCTTTACTCGCGCCCCCTACAGTCTTGCCTTCTGCTCTGAGAAGACAGAGGGGTTGGTAGAGGCTCCAGGTGAATAATTCAAAATTGTCGATGCGGCCCATGAGTTGCGCCATGTAGGAGCGCAGGGATGCTCTCGGTACAGGAGGTTGCGGCGGAGGGCATGGTGGGTGGATAGGCTGTGTGGGGTGTAGGATATGTGAGCAATTCGTATAAGTAAGAAGCTGGTAGGCAACGTACCGCTAAAGATGCAGGATCAAGACTGTAGAAGTTGGAACGATACGTTCCAAGCAGGGAACGTCGGAAAGCGGGAGGCTCAGGTCGCGCGCTCGTGATACGGGACGCTCAGAAGACAGATGTACCAGGTACCCAAGGGAGTCTGGGCCGGAGAGCACTGAGCAGAGCAGGTGGTAGTCCGGAGCAAGAGTGCGCGAATCCGAATTGTCGACTTCACTCGTCGCGACTGCATGAGTCGGTCGGGTTTATCGGCGAAACAAAGATAATCTCATCTGCATCTTATCTCCGGGCCGTGGACAGCCGGGGGCGCGCGCAAGGAGTCGACTGCGCTTGCGCGTTTGAGCTGGTACCACCACCGTCAAGTCTTCTCCACTTGTAGCGCTCGCGTCCTCCCAATTCACTCCCGTTAACTTCTGCTACCCACAAGAGGATGGATGTGCACAGCCACGATCCTATGGAAATCGACAACGACTCCTTCAAACTTAGCAATAGCTCTTCAGCGCTCAATGTTGGATCTTCCGAACTCGGTATCGACCCCATTGAATTCAGCCGGACTGTGATTGAGCGTTATGAGATTTCTGGAGACACGACGCACCTCGACGACGCGGTACAGGTAGTGAGAAACGCGCTCGTCGTAAAGCCCCTTCACTTCGAGCTCAACTTTCAACTCGGCCATCTGTTATGGTCTCGTTTCGAGCGTTTTGGAAGAAGGAATGATAGCGATGAAGCCATCTCTGCTTTCCAACGTATCCTAGACACTTCACCTGATGACGATCCCAACAAGCCTTTGTTGCTGAATAACCTTGGCAATACTTTCCAGAGCCGCTTCGAGCGCGTAGGCGATCTCCGGGATCTGGAGGCCGCTATCTCGGTCCAGCGCCGTGCCGTCGAGCTGACGCCCGATGACCATCCGTACAGACCTTCCCGATTGAACAACCTCGGAAGTGCTTTACGGAGCCGCTTCGAATGTGTCGGTGAACTCGGGGATCTCGACACTGCAATCTCGGTGCTGGACCATGCCGTCGAGCTCACGCCCGATGGACATCCTGACAAACCAGCTTGGATGAACGATCTTGGCAATGCTTTACAGAGCCGTTTCGAGCGCTTAGGTGAACTCGCAGATCTAGAGGCTGCCATCTTGGCGAAGCACCGCGCTGTTGAGCTCACGCCCGATGGCCACCCAGACCAACCGAGGAACATGGACAACCTCGGAAATGCTTTACAGAGCCGCTTCCAGCGCATAGGCGAGCTCAGGGATCTGGAGGCTGCAATCTCGGTGCAACGCGGTGCCGTCGAGCTCACGCCCGACGGCCATCCAGACAAACCAAATCTGATGAACAACCTCGGCAATGCTTTTCAAAGCTGCTTCGAGCGCACAGGCGATCTCGGAGATCTGGAAGCTGCCATCTCAGTGCAGCGCCGTGCCGTCGAGCTTACACCCAATGGGCATCCCGAGAAACCGGCTCGGATGAGCAATCTCGGTAACGCTCTCCAGAGCCGCTTCGAGCGCGTATACGAGCTCGGGGATTTGGAGGCTGCCATCTCGGTGCAGCGCCGTGCCATCGAGCTCACGCCCGATGGACATCCTGGCAAAGCTGCTCGGATGAGCAACCTCGGCATCTCTTTACAGAGCCGGTCTGAGCACGTAGGCGAAATCCAGGATCTGGAGGCAGCCATCTTGATGCATCGTCGTGCTGTCGAGCTCACGCCCGACAGCCATCCGGCCAAACCAATGTACATGAACAACCTTGGCCGCGCTTTGCAGAGGCGATTCAAGCGCGTCAGTGACCCTGGAGATCTTGAGGCTGCGATTTCGGTGCAGGGCCGTGCCCTCGACCTGATGCCCGATGCCCATCCGGACAGACCGATGTATTTGAACAACCTTGGCATTGCTTTACAGCACTGTTTCAAGCGTGTCGGTGATCTTGGTGATCTCGAGGCTTCCATCTCGGCATATCAACGTGCGACCGAGCTCACGCCTGAAGGCCACCCAAACAAACCCATGTATCTGCGGAACCTGGGGCTATCTTTCTGGAGTTTCCACGAGCATAGTCATCACCGTCTCCATTTCGACACAGCCTTCAAGTACTTCGTAGAGGCTGCCATTCACTCGTCTGGTTCGTCACTCTTCCGTTTCGCATCTGCTCGAAACTGTGTCGACATGTTGACTGAGAATCATGAATTCGCTTCTGCGGAGATGATATTGCAAGCCCATTTACATGTCATACGTCTCCTGCCTGAGCTGGTTTGGCTGGGATACAGTATTGCGCGCCGCTATGAAGAGTCGTCGCAACTGGCTGCGTGCGTGAACGACGCAGTGGCTGCTGCTATCGCACACGACGCGCTTCCCCAGGCCGTTGCATGGCTTGAAGAAGGAAGATCCCTCGTCTGGTCGCAGATCTTGGCTTTGCGAACACCCTTGAATGAACTCGAGATTCACCATCCCGAGTTATCGCAGCGCTTGCGTATCATCCAACAACAGCTGCAGCGATCGGGACACGTTTCGGGCTCGGTACTCAAGTCGGTCGATCAGCGTGAACCTCTCAGTTTCGCCCCGAACGCAGCTCAAGACAAACATCGTGGTCTAATCATTGAATATGGCCACCTTTTGTCAGAGGTCCGGAGCTGCGCGGGTTTTGATGGCTTCCTTCGTCCAAAGACGTTCTCTGCTCTGCTACCGTCCGCCGAGCTTGGCGATGGATACTTTGTGTTCATAAACGTGTGCAGAACTCGCTGCGACGCTCTTGTCCTGATGCCGAGCGGTGCCATCACGCATGTCGCTCTTCCGGACCTTTCTGAGACTCGAGCTTCGAATCTAAGGTTGCAATGGACCAGACGACTCCACGAGAGTAACGTCCGAATGCGCGGCGCGATCCTTATGTCTGCCGCTCGCAACAACATGCCTGGTCTTGTTCGTATCCTTGAATGTATCTGGATATGGATCGTGCATCCGATATTGCTCTCTCTCTATCTAGTGAGCAAGCATTGCATCCGACGCCCTTGCATCATATTAACAGCGTCATGATAGGTAGTTGGCGGCAGCACAAGCCCATTACCACACATCACTTGGTGTCCCACCGGACCCCTCGCGCAATTGCCACTGCATGCTGGAGGCATCTTTAGCGACCCCACCGGACCGCGTCTATTCGATCACGCCGTATCCTCATACGCTCCGTCTCTCTCCGCACTCCTGCGCAGCAGCAAAAGTCTCGCAAAGTCGGAATCCCTCCCGAGCGTGCTTGTCGTGACGCAGCCTGCAACACCGGGACAGTCGCCGTTGCCTGGGACTGTGAATGAGGGTCGTCAGGTTCAGAGGATTCTCGACGAGTCGCAGATCCACTGTGTGATGTTGAGCCACGAGCAGGCCACAGTGGAAGCTGTGCGCACTGTTATGGATCGGCATTCATGGGTGCATCTTGCATGTCATGGTTCTCAGCAGACGGACGACGCAACGCAGAGCGCGTTCCATCTGTATGATGGCCGACTGTCGCTGGCGGACCTCATGCAAACGGCGGCAGACGATGCTCAGCTCGCATTTCTTTCGGCCTGCCAGACCGCCACAGGAGACGAGAACAATCCGGAGGAGTCCGTACACCTCGCGGCAGGCATGCTCGCTGTTGGCTTCAAAGGCGTTGTCGCAACGATGTGGTCAATCGGAGACACAGACGCGCCCATCGTCGTCGAGGCGTATTACAAGGCGTTGCTTGAGTTAAGGAGGACGGGTGCAGTTGGGAAGGGGCAGACGGGAGCGGCTTATGCGCTGCACGAGGCGGTGAAGGTTTTGAGGGAGCATGTCGGCGAGCGCAACTTCCTGAGCTGGGCCCCGTTCGTACATTTCGGGGCGTGATGATATCACTTGCTATGACTACGTCTAGAGAAACGCTTTTGGTGTCCTCGGATTCCTTCTTCGTGGTGTGCGTACTTAGGCGGCCGCTGAGCATGTAACTTTGGATCGACGGTCGTGCTCTGTCAGAGATAACTAGCGTTCGCGTCGAAGCCTAGTATCATTCCAATGAAGGAGGTACATAGACGATAGAACCGTGTACGGATGCGAGGATGGGAAGCTCAGCATACACGACAAACTGAACGGGATGGTAGTGGTCAAAGGCAAGTTATTCCCTGTGTGTGACAACACACTCCCAATCCGGCTCGTCGGACCGAGTGCCACAAATACATCTCCCGCACTGCAACAGTGCACAGCGCAACAGCACCTAATCTCTCTTGCAAGCCGATGTGATGCCTTGCGAAGGCAAAAACAGAAGGCTGGTGGACGGCATAAACAGCACCAATCTTCAAGTCGATGACCAAGCCATCCGAGTCCTACAGGGCCTGGGACTGCTGGATTGGCGCCGGCGCGCACGTATAAGACCAAATACTGGCAGCGTGGCTCGCGTTCGCGTGCTCTAGAGCGGCCATTTTCTGACGCGTCGCAAGAGGAAGCATGTCTGTAACAGTTCTTCGGGGCAAGCATATCAGTACATGGTGGTAATGGGAGTGAGAGACGGACGCACTCGTCATACGACTGCCAGAGTAGATTTCCACGAGAGCGCGTCACCACTCTCTAACCTCATGCGCACTATGTCTAAGAGCGCCGACCCCGTCTTTCTCTGATCGCGTCACGTCACCACGGGTGAAGAAGGCAACGCAGATGTGTCCGTGTATCTCGCGGTTGGCTTCAAGTGTATCACGGCAACGATGCGATCGGCTTGTGACGCGAACGCGTCAATAGTTCTCGGGCAGTCCTCAGAGGAGTAGCTAGAGCTGATGCGAACGGGCATGGGTGACAATACAGACTGGAGCGGCGTGTGTTGCATACGGTCGTGAAGGTTCCGAGTGAAGATGTAGGCATAGCGCGGGAAGAGATCGAAGACATGGTAGGCAGATAAAATGTTGAGGCTACAGGCGGGTTATTAGCGTGTCGTATGGGTGATGCAGTGGTATACGACGTACCACTGAGGCGGAACACCAGGGACCAACGGTAAGCGTGAAGCTCAGATGTGCGTGTTTCAGATATCTAATTCCGGAAGCAAGCGCTCGTATCCGGCAGAAGCACGCGACGCTTAGAAGACAGTCGTAGCAAGTACACGAGCAAAAGAGCACTGAGCAGATGGAAGTTTGGAGCAAGAGTGCGCGAGTCGCGACTGCATGAAGTCTGTCAGGGTTTATTAGCCAGTAGAGATTATCTCATCTTCATCTTATTCCGGGCCGCGCGCTCTCCCGTCTTGCGCATTGCTGCCATTGAACAAACTCTGGCATGCATGAAATCCACAGGCGACATCCTAATCCTACACAACACCCTCAACGGGTACGCAGGCGCAGTCCCCTCGGATGACAGAACAGCTCGCACGGTGGCGCGCGGTCCGATGCACCTCGTCCCGAACCATCATGTTCACGCTTGGACGTATATCACAGCCCCAATGCTATCTGCGTGAATGAGACTCCCTGATGATACAGAAGACCGTATGCTGCATCCTGGCATCTGCATGTAGCGCCGGAGAAGCAAGAGCTGGTGGGACGTGTGTAGGGTTCAGGTACGTAGCATCGCCTCGTTGCGTCCTGTGAACACGAGCTTACTATGAAACCAGATACACATCGCCATCCTACCATTCGGATAGTTGGGTTTACAGTTCTCCGCTCAACGGTTAAGACCCACCGGATGTGTTTGTCGGAAGTACACAATGTCGTCTTGACCTCATCAAGCCCTTTGCTCGGATACGCGGAGCGGGGGCCATCTTGCGTATCCGAAAGCATCAGTACTCTATACTAGAGCATATTCCAACGAGTCACTCATCTTCAACACGAAGCGCTCAACATCCGGCGATACCAAGGGCCGCGATGCGGTTCCCAGGTTATGTGCGAACATGATACGCACGCAAGTCGGTGGCTGTCGGTGGCCGCCACGCTGGTATTCTCTTCTTCGTGTCCAGGGACTACAGTACGACTCATTGGTATTGTTGTGCTCCTTCCTTGAGGGAGCGCTATCTTAGGGTGCTACACCGATGTAGTTGCTGCGATTCAATGTTATAACTTACCTTTGTTTTGCTTTAGCGCATGTGCAGCCGGTTCTAACACTATGTTACATTCATTCATGGAGATTGATTGAAAGCTCGGCGCTCCTGTCCGCACAGCCGCTTGACTTCCATTCCATTGGATACGCTTCTCCCTATAAGTATACGCAACTGGATAGGGCGTCTCCTACACTCATCTCCCCCGCCCTCTTGATTGCTGCACCGATACCGAACTGGATAGCTCGTGAGTGATTTCCTCTGTGCAAGCGGAGACATTTTCAACGATCTAAACGCCCGCGCAGACGATCATCAGCAATCGGAGGCAAGCTACGACCCTTTTACGTACATTTCTCAGGGCTGAACAGGAACGGCAACCTAGCACACAAGACGATGGACATACACAGAGACAGCACTGCTGTCGACGTTGGTGGCGACGCTCCCTCTCACGGCGGCAACTCCTCCAAACTAGGCGACGGCACTATCAAACTCAACATCGACCTTATCGAACTCAGTAATACTTTGGTTAAGCTCTATGAGACCTTTGGTGACACGGCATGCCTCGACATAGCTGTACAGCTTGTAAGAGATGCACTCGTGCCAAAGCCCCTGGCCGCCAGGCTCGTCGTGCAACTTAGTTTTCTGCTGGGCACACGGTATGAACGCCTCGGAAGAGCTGACGATTACGAAGAAGCCATATCCCTCCTCCGTCGTGCCTTGGATATCACATCTGATCAAAATCCTGAGAAGTTGAGCATGCTGATCAACCTCGGCGGGGCCTTAAAAAGCCGTTTCCAGCGTGTAGGCGAACTCGCAGATCTCGAGGCCGCCATCTCGGTGAACCGCCGTGCCGTCGATCTCACGCCCGATGGACATCCACACAGACCAAGCAGCATGAATAACCTTGGCAATGCTTTACAGCGCCGTTTCGAACGCGTAGGCGAACTCGAGGACCTTGAGGCTGGCATCTCGGTGAAGCGCCATGCCGTCGATCTCACGCCCGACGGCCATCCAAACAAACCAATTTACATGGACAACCTCGGCAGCTCTTTACAGAGCCGTTTCGAGCGCGTAGGCGAACTCGCGGATCTCGAGGCTGCCATCTCAATGCAGCGCCGTGCCGTCGATCTCACGCCCGATGGACATCCACACAAACCAAGCACCATGAACAACCTCGGCAGTGCTTTACTGAGCCGTTTCGAGCGCGTAGGCGAACTCGAGGATCTTGAGGCCGCCATCTTGGTGCGCCGCCAAGCCGTGGATCTCACGCCCGACGGCCATCCAGACAAACCACT
>KV424653.1:0-75602 GCA_001632445.1 Peniophora sp. CONT | reverse complement strand
CGCCTTATATACGGGATCACCGAACCCTAACCTAAGGATACCCGGACCGCGGCCCGCCGCGGTCCTTCCGCGAACCGAACGTCGTATACTTACACACTCCCCCTCTAGCGAGAGCCTACAGGTCGAGCGATAGAGGGTAAGAGCGATGTTCGGTTACGCGATCAAACATCAATCAATTTTATTCAATTCCTCCCGGCTTTGCGGGATGTGTTCATTCATTCGGGGTAACATCTACGTCTACGGTGGTCTACATCTGCATCGGGAAGTCGCCAGGCTGCGCGCGAGGCTCCTTGCGCTCCCACTTCGCGTGTAGAATGGCGTGGTGCGGAACACCCTGAATCTGCGTCCATAGAGTCCTGATATCGTCAGGGACGTTCGCAGCGCCCGGCGCGCCGACCAGCATCCAGCGGCGTTCGATGTACGTCTTGGCCCACCCGAACATCTCCCGTCCCTCGTCGATGGATAGCCCGTGTTCCGCAAACCAACGCGTAATGTCCCCGTCGGTGCTTCCGTCGTTGAATTCGCGACGTTCGAGCCGACCCTGCGGGTTGATCTGCAGGTGCAAGGCCGAGACCGTGTTCGGATACATGCGCGGGCGGCCGAAGTACTTGGCCAGCCTGTCGCGTCCTTCTTGGGTTCCCGACGTGGTCCACGAAACTGCTTCGCATCGCACGGTGTACTCCTCCGCGTTAGCCTTGAAGTTACTGGCCGTGGTGTAGATTATTCCGTGAATTAACGCGTTCGGGGGCAGACCGTGGTGGGCTATATAGCGCACCCACTCGAACCACACGAAGCGCCGGAACGTGCCAATCGGCGGGCGTTCCTTGGAACCCTTCGCTGATGGTGCCACGTGTGCGCCAGGTACGTAGTTTGAGCTGTGCGAGTAGCCCGAGCCAGAGGCGTAATTCCCCCCCCCTCCAGACGGCGTCGCCGACGTCGAAGGCATGGTACTGTCTGATTGCATGATGGTGTCAGTTCCCGATGCGTCATATTCCCCGGTACTCGACGTACCGGGCGTGCTGCTCCTCGGCTTCTTCCTCGACGGCATTTCGCCGAGCTCGCACTTAGCGTCTTCATAGAGCTTGCGCCACACCACGACGTCCTCCTTGGAGGCAATCGCCGCCTTCTCCATGTTCATGCGTTCGCGCTGCGCGGACTCGATGAGCGCCCCACAGCTACCGTGAGTGGCCTCGAGGATCTTTACGGCAGCGATGGCATCGCTGTACATGCGGTGCATCTTGGTACACTCGACGCAAGTGGATTCCGCGGTATGGTCGTGTGGGTGCTTCGCCACATCGGCCGCGAGATTGGCGGCGTACTCCTCCTGGGCCTTCTGGATCATGTCCACGAGCCTCGTCACTTCCGCGTTCCGCTCATCGCGCTCAGCTTCCGCCTTAAGGCGCGCGGGGTCGTTGGTAAGACGCTCCTCGAGTTCCGCAACTTGCTTCACGAGGCGAGCGTTGGCTTCGCCATCGTTGAACTGCTGCGCGAAGGCTTTGACGGCCGCACGTGTGACCTCGCAGAAGTCGCACTTGTCATTGGCCTGGCCAATTCCGTGTTGCGTGCAGTGCACGCGCCACGCGTTCTTTCCCGCCGGTGTGAACCACGTAGGGTTGATCCCGGGGAAGCCGGGAAAGTTATCCATTCCGTCCGCGTCGACGCTCACGTCAACGGCGGGCGCATTCGTATCAGCCATGGGGTATGTAGTAATGGTGGGTGGGTAGCGAGTTTGCTGCCCGCCCCATTTCGTTTCCGTCAGGATTAAGTACCCGTCGAGGTGCAGCAGGTACGTCCGATATGGGACCATCCCGCCATTCCGGCATCGGAGTGCTTATCGCGCTGTACTAGGGTTTCCGGGATCGACAGGTACGCTTTTCACAGGCTCCTTGATCCGCGGAAGCCCACGCCAATGCTGTACGCCCATAAGCTCAAGATAAGCATTGTAGGCTTCGAGCTTGTTGACGCGTGTCAGTGGTTCCCGGGTCGTTTCGCCCAGATTCCAGCGTACGTCAAACTCTACGCTGCTTTTCTTCCAGTGATGCCCGACGATTTCGTCGATGAGCCACTCGTCTTCATGAGGTGCGCCGAAATCGTAGAAGAACTTACTGTCCCTGGCCGGGAACAGTCGATCATCATTCGGCTCATGTCGACGTAACTTGCTGACATGGAAAGTAGGGTATATGCGTCGTGTTGCGAGGTCTTCGGGTAGGTCTACCTGGTAAGCCGAAGCCTCCGCATGCGCTCGTTCAATACGGTATGGCCCAATGTACTTGGGCATGAGTTTCCTTGCCCGCCCTTTGGGCATGTTCAAGTTCTCGGTCGATATGTAGACCAAGTCCCCTTCCTCGAAGGGCTTCTCGGGCGATCGATGCTTATTTGCCCAACTTGTCTGATTCACTCGCGATTCGATGATCGCGTCATGCGCATTAGCGAGGTTCCTCAGCGCATTCTGTGCGAATTCCCGCACCCCGGGTGAGTCTTTGGCGTTTGGTTGTATGCCCGTTATCATACTCGGCATATAACCATAGGTAAGCTCGAAAGGTGCGTGCTTGGACGACGCGTTCGTGCTGCTGTTGAGCGCAAACTCCGTTAGCGGCAGGCATTCCACCCAGTTTGTCTGGTCAGGTTGCACCATCGACCGCATGATCTGACCGATCGAGCGTATTTGTCGTTCCGATGCTCCGTCCGTCTGCGGATGGAAGCTCGTTGACATCAGCAGCTTAGCTCCGAGCAACCGATGTACCTCGCGCCAAAACCGCGAGGTAAACTTGGAGTCTCGGTCCGAAACAATGCTCGAAGGTAAGCCGTGTAGGCGCACAATCTCTTTCACATAGATCCAGGCTAATTCCTTTGCTCGCACCTTCGTAGTGATAGGTATTAGGTGCGTCAGGGACGTCATCCTGCAAAGAATAACCCATAGGTAATCGTATCCGCCGTCGGCCGTTGGAAACGGTCCCACAAAGTCCATCGCGATCGAGTCCCAAGGACGACGCGGGGTAGGCATGCTATGCAGTAAGCCCGCCACCTTCGTAGTCCTGCCTTTCGTTACCTGACATATCTCGCAGGTATCGCAGAATAGTTCAACGTCTCGGCCTAATGTAGGCCACCAATAGAATCGTCGTATGTATTCCCCTGTGCGTTGAGCGCCCAGGTGTCCCAGAATGGTATGTGCTGTTGTTAGCACCACTTCCGTCAACCGACGTCCGTTTGCTACCGCTCGAGGTATGCATAGAACGTCGTCTCCGGCTCTGTTCTTTGTGTAAAGCATGTCATCCGTCTTGCAGAACGCTTTATGCCTTTCCGGTTCGTCGATGATCTTCTTGAACATGGTGTCTTCTTTGTACGTTTCTCGTACGTTCTTCAAGAATGCATCGGCATCTTCTATGTGACTTTGGATCTCGGGTCCCTCGGCTATGCTATCTATGAACCGAGGGTTTTCGTCGTCTTCAACGCGTTCAAGTTCAGCGCGTCGTATCGCGCGCTCTTCTGCGCGCTTCTGCTTTGCTTCATACTTATGAAGTTCTTCTGCCTCGATCTCTCGAGGGTCTTTATGTTCCGTTAGCTTGTCTGCGTACCTCGGCGGTTCATCATCTCGCCGAGGCGCCCTCCTGACGCGCTTTCCAACTGCCTCCATGACGCGCATTTCCTCAACGCGGTCCCATGGCAAGTCTTCTTTGTATGGGTCAAGGCGCGCATCTGCATCTGCATACTCGCGCGGCTCATGCTCCTCGTCCCAGCGATCGCTGTGATAATACCTGGATAGCGCATCCGCTACCAAGTTCTCAACGCCTTGCACATACTCAATCTCGTAGTCAAAGCGCGAGAGGTATTCCATCCATCGGGCTTGTCGACTAGATAAGCGCTTTACGTCCTTGAAGAACTCCAGCGCTTTGTGATCTGATGCTATACGGATTTTGAAGCCTAGAAGTTTGTCTTCCCACTTCATCAAGGCTTCGAGTATTGCTAACATCTCGTACTCCCAAACGCGGTAGTTGCGTTGTGCCGATGTGAGTTTCCGAGACATGAATCCGGCTGGTCTACAGGTCTTCCAGTCCGATCCTTGCCCGTACATAGCCCCGACACCTGATGTGGATGCATCACACACGACCCAAATGGTCTCACCGTTGCGCGGGTCTATGGGTTTGAGGATTGGGGTTTTACAAGCAAGTACTTTGATCATCTCGAAACACTTGTCATGGATCGGGTGCCACACAAACGTCTCTTGATTACGCATGATCGCGCTCAAGGGACCCGTATACGCCGAAAGGTCTGGCATAAAGTGTGCAATGTACTGTACAAGTCCCAAGAATCTCTGTATGTCTAAGTAGTTTCTCGGTGTCCTCCAATCCCTAATCTTCACCATCTTATCTCCGTCTGCATGCAAGCCCCTGTCATCAATCAGATGACCGAGGCAATCAAGCTTCTCAGCGTAAAGTTGGCACTTCTCCGCTTCAAGATAGAGTTCCGCCGCTCGTAGGCAATCAAATACGAGGCCTAGGTGGCGTTCATGGTCTTCGACCGAATCTGAATAGACGAAGATATCGTCCAGGTACACATGCATGAAGATACCTATGTGCTTCCTGAAGATGTGGGTCATCAACCTTTGAAACGTAGCCGGAGCATTGCAATCGCCTTGCTGCATAACATTGCTGAGGTACGTTCCATAGATTGTGGCAAACGCAGTTTTGATCACATCTCCTGGCTCAACTCTGATCTGCTCATAGGCGTTCGATAGATCAATCTTCGATCTGTATTTTCCCCGAGCCACATCGTGTCGAATCTGATCTTGGTCTGGGAGCGGCGTAACATCCCGGACCGTATTCTCATTTCGTTTCCTGCAGTCCACTACGGTGCGTATCTTCCCAGTCTTCTTCGGGATGCACAGCATTGGTGCAGCTTGTGTACATGTCTTCGGTATCCACCATTCTGCGTCAACATACTTATTAATCTTCTGTAGCAGTTGTGGTTTTAACGCGTCCGGGCACCGCGGCATGTGATAGTTGTAGTGCCGCGCTTCGTCTATTAACGGTATGGCGTGGTTGATCTCGCGCATCGGCGGCGGCCTAGACGGTGCTCCGTTCATTATATCTTTATTCTTTTCTATCCACGCCGTTCTTAGGCGTTCTATGTATTCTTCCGTTGGCTTTTCGCCAACGATGTTCTGGGTTTCCTCTCGCCTTGCGTACAACTCTTCCACTTCCTCGGTAAGTGACTCCGGAGGTTGTGCTTTCCTGGAGTCCGAGGTAGTCACGTCCGAGCGTAGTCAAGGCGCGGCACGCGAGTTGCGAGCCTCGTTGTTACCATCCGCCGATGGTCCAGCGCGTCTAATATTCTGATTAGCGCGCGCTGCTGCTCTCCGCTGGCGACGCTGCGCGAGGAGATCCGCCTCCTCCCCCACCTCAAGAGTAGGCACCCAGGTAGAGCCCATCCGGATACCCCCATCTTTGAAGTCAAGCAGCATCCCATACTTACGCATGGTATCAGCGCCGATGACGCAGTCATAGCGGTCCGTGTTGACAACGTGCATGGCCAACGGGTCAGCGCTGATCGCGCCGAAGGTCATCTGGCCGAAAGCGCCAAAGTTGATCTTGCTCTTGCTCCCAACACACCCGAGGTACAGGGTGACGGGTCGCTCGAGTTCGAAGGTGCGCATTCCAGCTACCCGCGCGAAGTCGGGAGTAACTGATGTAGTCGTGCTTCCGCTGTCAAACAGCGCATAGGCGCGCACGCCGTTGAACTCGACGTATTGCGCCAAGCAACGCGTCGCCTCTAGCTGCGGGTCCGGGATGACCCCAATCTCAAGATCGCGACGCCCAGCAGTCCGGTATGCAGCTGGTTCCGCTGGTGGCAGTCCGCGAGTCTGAGCCATGAACATAAACGCTATATCATCCGCGTAGCGGACGTGAGCGCGGGGCCGAGGTGCGCTTCCGACGTTATCGCGGCGTAGCGCTCGTACTGAATCCCTCTCATGCTCCTGCATTGTACGAATACCGCCAGAGAGCACATTAGGACCCCCTAGACCATCATTCAAGAAAATCCGGCGCCACGGGCGGTTGAAGAGAGGAGAACCGTCGGCGGCTACAGTCGTCGGAGCGAGCACCTGCTCGTACATTACCGTTGGTGCGTCCCCTCTGCCTACTGAATCATCCGAGTCCGAGTCCGATTCTGACGTACCATTGACAGACTCAAGATCAGGCATGTCGTCGTCCGTTGCTGCGACTACGCCGTCGTCTGCGGTCGTGGCGAGCGCGTCGGTGTATTCGCCGGATGCGCTCGAGTCCGCTGTCCCTTCTGTAGAGGACGCGTCCGAGAGCATAAGTTCCCTCAGCGCGTCGCGCTCTACTATGCCTCGGGCTTCCTCACGAACGTGGGGTGTCTCGCTACTAGGTACGTCTTCGAGCATTCGCCTGCTGAGCTCATCAACTGATACATTGCCAGCGCCTCGCTCAATAAGCCCTCGCTCGTAGTGTAAGTGTCCGATCTGGCGAATATAGAAGGTACGTTGTGTTGCTAAAGCACGCTCGTACCCTTCCCTAACTGAATGCAGGTCCCCCGCGCGACGCTGTTCAAGGCGCTCGGCGTGTGCGCGTTCGGCGCGTGCCACATCGTGCATGCTGTGCTCGCGCCTCTGTGCAGTGAGCAGTCTATCCCGTAGGACCTCGCGAGTATTGATGTGCTCGTTGATGCGGTCTACGCGCTCGCTATCACGGGCTTCCGCCTGTTGCAGTAGACGTCCAATGCGGGCGTTCTCCCGGCGTAAGCTCTCGTTTGCGCGTGCGCTGGCTACAAACCGCTCATGCAGTGCATTGTAGACACTCCGCAGTTCCGGATTCGCAGTACGGTCATAGAACGTGTTGCGGTTATTCACCGCACCGTTCACTTGACGTCCAATATCGCGCAGGCTGTTGATGGCCGCACGATATTGTTCTTCCGCTACCGCGCTGGGCGGCACATTGAACTGGAAGCGATCCCGCTCATCCTCATCGTCGCTGTCGATGTCGCGCTCCGGGATGGGCAGCTCGTAGTTCAATGGGTCATCGGGGTTGATGGGTTGGCGCCCAGGGACGGCCGCCATAAGGCGCTCGTATGTATCGCGTACTTCCCTCATTCTTGCCTCGATGTCATTCATGTATCCAGACTGTACCGATGTAGGCAATGTATTAAGCTCTACATTGCTCGTCTCTGGCAGCCTGCTGGGTCCGGCTTCTCCGATTTCCGGGATGCGTGCACGCCTGTTACCCGTCAGCGTCGCTGCTTGCCTCATTTCTTCTATTGTCCGATGTAACGACCGTATGCGTTTCTGCAGGTTTGTTACTTCCATCAGGTGCACCTGCTGTAGGTCGTGCTCCAATGTAACAAGTCGCTCCCGCATACGAGCTAAGTTTGCTTCATGCTGATCGAGTACCAAGGACAGGTTCGTGTTAGAAGCCCGCGCGTCCTCAAGTTGCGCGGCTGCCCTGTCCCGTTCACGTTCAACACGGTTCGACCGTTGTTCCGTCTCACCTATACGCATTTCAAGTGCAGTGTTACGGTTCATCGTGATATCTAACCGCACCATCAGGTCCGCGGCTTCCACTCGCAACGCCTCGGCGTCATTCGAGTTGATTACTCGGCCAATGCGCGCGAATGCGCTGCGCGATAGAGACACATCAGGTTCACCATCCCGTATAGGTATGTGACCGTTTGAGTCCTCGCTTTGCGCCTCCTCATCCTCGTCCGATACACGAGTGTCCATAGGTTCTCCTGGATCGAGTTCGTCGTCTTCGACAACAGCGCGCCTGCTGTACATTCGAACTCCTTCCTCTTCATCCGCGTCATCGTACTGATGTCCAGGCTCATCTTCGAACTCTGAATCGTACTGCGACGCCGGCATGTACTCGTCTTCATCAAATCCCCGTTCGGGTTCTTCCTCAACGGTATCGAGTTGTCCCGGTGCTTCCGCACCCGCGTCGCCCTCAATGTCTTCACCACCTTCTCTGTCGTCCAAGACATCATCCCCGAGGTGCCGTGCATACATGCGCGCGTTAGCTTTAGCTTTATCTGGACAGCTATTCGCGTAATGGCCGGGTTTGTGACAAATGTAACATTCGTCAGTCTTCGCCGGCGCCGCCTTACTCGAGCTGGGTACCGGCGCGGTCTGACTGCTTCCCCGTGCAGGTGATGTTCCAGGTGGTGTACCGCCTGTATGCGCTCGCGGTTGGCTGTCTGGCTTACGTTCCCCAGTAGAGGTATTCGTATACCCTGTTCCTCTGAACGGGCGTCCAAATCCGGACCCTCCACGGCCGCCTCTTCCGAAGTTGCCGCCGAAGCCAGTTCCGCGGTTCCCAGTGCGGTTCGTTGTTCCACTACCGCTCGCCACCGCATTGCTATCCCGCGTGCCGGTGGATGCATCAGCATTGCTAGCGCTCTTGCCACTGCGGCGTTCTTGTTGCTTCTTCCGATGTTTAAGGAAGCGATCGCTTGTCTCGTAGTTCAACGCGCCTTGTACGAGTTGTGACGCGCTTGAGAACTGCTGGTTCAGCATCTCGGTCTTGTACATGTATTCCACCATGTCGTCAGGCAGTTCCTCGACGAACCGCTTCTTCATGGTGTGATTGTCAGGCTTGTTGACCATACGCTTCTTAATGCGACTAAGGTCATTCCAAAGGGCTTGCGCTCCCCTCGATGCATTGTAGCGAACCCGCTCGAACGCAATGGAAGCTTCCTCGACGTACGCGATGTTAATGAAGCGCAAGCACATTGCGCACAGAACATCTAGGTACGTCCAGTCCTGTACTTCCCTGTCTGGATCTGCCACTTCCTGCTGGTACCATTCCAGCGCGTCTCCATCGAGCGCGTCGCCTAGTACTAGTACCCGCATATCGTCCTGGCCATCGCCGACGAGCTGACTGATTTGGAAGTATCTTCCGATTCCTTCTATAAAGCTCTCATATTCACTCATATTATCTTTACCAGTATAGGCTTTAGGTAGCTTGGGCTTAACGCCTTTCGGCGCTTCCCTTGGCACTCCATATATTACTGGTTCGCACATACGTGTTATCCGGTTCAATACAACGTCGCGGTGTACTCCTACGGCGTCGTAAATTCCTCCCTCGGCCTGCGGGCTATGACGCGGAAGGCTAGCATACGGTACGCCCTCCACTTGCGTCCAAGCAGGCCCGTTCGTGCGTTCACGGGGCAGTGACGAACCGCGCCCGCCATTCAATCCTCTTCCAACGCCATTGGCGTTGATACGGCCACGGCCTCTTCCTCTGCCGCGCCCGTTTGCAAAGGTGTCCCGCTCGATATATCCGCGCGGCACTGACGCCGATCTACGCGGATTATCCCTACGCGGTTGCTCTTCTTCTTCGACGTTCTCTTCCTCGTCATCTTCGTCCCTTTCCTCATCGTCATCGTCGGGATCGTCACCACCTCCATCGCCACCGTCCGGTGGCTCATCACCTCCGCCACCGCCTCCGGCCGCTTCGGGATGAGGGCTATCATCATACTGAAGGTTATCGTACTGGACATTGTCCGCGTCACCCTCAAATCCATCGCGCTGATTGCGGTCTTCAACCTGCCAACCGTTGCGCCTATACTCGTTCCGATACCGCTCTTGGCTCTGTCCCCGAGCTGCGCCGTACATGCGCATTATCTCGGATCCAGTACGTCCGGTAAGCTCCGACCTTCTTCTTCTTTCCCCTCTTTCCAGCTCTTGCTGCGTAATATCTTCTTGAAGCTCTTGCCGCCCTGCGTAATGGCTGGACGATTCGCTGTCATGGCGAGCTTCGAAGATTTGCTGGTACGCTTCGTCATTCACGATAGGTTCACCGTCCTCAGCTTTGACGGTGCCCACACGTTCATCCAAGGTCCGGTGAGGTAATGTCCTTATCATTTCATGAGTATATTCATCCAGGGACATCGGGATTCCGTGATCCTCGACGGCTCCCGTTCGGATTGATTCGAACATGTGCAGCGCGAGATTGAACCTCTCGCGTCTTGCTGCCTCTTGCTCCTGCAGAGCGACAAGGATGGCCTGGTTCACCTCTCCGTTGTCGCGACTACTTCCTGTGCGACTACGGTTCTCTTGGAGAGCAGGGGAGCCTCTCCGGCTGTTCGATAAAGCCGGTAGTGAGCTAGATTGGGTCCGTCGGCCATCCAGGTGCATCTGTACCTGTTCTTCCGGCACGACCTCATGCTCATGAGTTTGATTGGCAGGTTCACTCCGACGGCTCATCCGAGTCGTCGAAGCTACAGACGGACTGCGACGCCCAATGCGCGGCGTCGTTGCCCTGCTGGCAGGGCGCGATGTCGCGGTCGCTTGTGTGCCAGCGGCCGCGATCTCTGGTGGGGTTGCCAGCGTCTCATTCGAGTCGTTGGTTTCCCCGTTTTGCTGGCGCCGTCTAGCGGCTAACCGGGTGGTGCGTGCAGTCGGCGGCTCTGTACGAGTCGCCATTCTTCACGCGAAAGCGCTTGGTTTGTAGGGGGTGGTTTCAATCCGTTCAGCGCCGATTCGGCGACTGGAACGCAAAAAAGTATAAGTACCGCTTATACGACTAGCCTCGTCGTTTCACACAAGATGCGTTAGACCCAGTTTATTTAGAACTAAGTATAACACGAGTTTTATGTGAACGTCAAGGTAGTAGTTAAAGCGTGATCCCTCCAAATGCGCCCATGCGCCTTATATACGGGATCACCGAACCCTAACCTAAGGATACCCGGACCGCGGCCCGCCGCGGTCCTTCCGCGAACCGAACGTCGTATACTTACACTGGGGCCAAGTAGCCCAATTCGGTCGAGGCTCTCAGGTTCATTGCTGCCATGCGACGTCATAGGTTCATCGGCGGTGCGAAGCCTCCTCGGCGAGACGTTCATCACGGAAAAGCATGAAGAATAGCAATTGCGAGTAGTAATAAAGACAGCCGAAGTCCAATGGGTATCATCCGGCAACTAGCAGTAGGCAGCGGCGTCGACCGATAGGACTAGAAGTACATATACAGTGTCAAGAGGAAGCAACAGGAGTGTTCATGAACAGTCGTGATGCGCCGGTAAACGGATCCGCGCGCGCTTAGTACTTGAGAATAATGTAAAGCGCTGTACGTCTGTCAGCACACCGAAGACACGATGAATACGCGAGGCAGGCGCACCGTGGATGATACCGGGAATGTAACCGAGGACGGTCAACAGGATGTTGATGAGCTGGGGACAAAGCTCAGCGACATCGTCGGTTGTGATGAATGTAAAAGAAACTCACGAAGTCGGCATTGCAACCGCGCTCGAGGAAGACGCCAAGCGGCGGCAGGACGATGGCGAAGCTAGGGGAGAAAGAGTCAACGACGAGTCCAGTTGAACTAGGGCGAGAACTCGACGTACATGATCTATGGATAAAGTCAGTCATGCGAGAGCAGCAAATGCAGCACAACTCGAACGTACCTTGCAGATGTCAGAGGCGGTGGCCGGCATGGTGGTGATAGTACTGGTGGTACGGGTGAGAGAGTCAGCGCTTGCGTCGGGCCCTTACTTATAGGCATGCGTCATTTTGATCCCAGGCCCGAGTCCCCAAGGTTCCGAGCGCTGCCTGAGGCACTTGGCTGGTGGCCCTCTCCCGACGCTCACCGCCTCAAGACAAGGCAGTGAAGAAAGCTCCGGCTTCAGTGACCAGTACGAGGAACCGCGAGCTGCGGGTGGATTGTCATACGCAATCGTCGAGCACCGGAATCGCACAGGAGCCACAGTTCTCTACTGCGAGAGCCACCACCTGAGCACCTATCGGTACCCTAAATACCCCTCACACCAGCCGTCCCGGCGCCCGACGCAAGGTACTTAGTGGTACATCAGTGTTGGCCGTGACGCCAAAGTGGCGCTCTTTCCTGGCAACCGCTTCGGTCGAACAAACATACTCCACAGTCTGTGGCCCCGCCGTCATACTGGGTTCTTGGGCGTGAGGCCGATCAATCGCGTGGCAACTAAACCGGCGGCCTGCGCGCTTAAGAGCCCGAAGAATATCTTTTTTCTTGAACTTCATCGCGACTCGTATCGTTCTTCAGCCTGATTTCTACATTCTGTCGGTCGTCCCGCACCTTTAGACACCGCTCTTTCGCTGCTCCAAGGTGCGATGGATTATTCTGCATTGTCAGCACCTGCTGAGCAAAGCCTACTTAGATGGGCGTTCAGGCATACTTGGATATTTCGTATCTTCCATCCCCCGAGGCTCCCAATCCGCTCCAAGCCTACAACGTCTTCAGCCCCAACAGCGATCCGGCTATAACGACCTTACCGCCTCTTATCTGCTTCGTCCACGGCGGTGCATGGCGATCGTAAGTCCTTCCCTATCACAATCATAGCAATAGACTGACTAGTGGTTAGAGAGGACAAGGCAGAGCATGGCGAACTAGCTCGTAGCCTAGTCAAGGCCACAGGTTTCGCCGTCGCCGTTCCCAACTACCGTCTCACGACGGCGGATACCCCACTCGAGCATCCTGCTCATTGTGAGGATATCGTTCAGTTCCTTCATCACATCCGCAGCTGGACGCCGCAGAACTCCTCTCCCGTCTACGACAAAGACAAGATATTCTTGATGGGCCATAGTTGCAGCGCGCATATGATCTCCTCGATCCTCTTGGACTCACCATACCCTTCTCTACTCCTTCCCCCCCAAATCCTCCGATCAGTGCAAGGAGTCGTCTTCTCCGAAGGCATATACGACATCGACTTGCTTCTCACCTCGTTCCCTAACTACCGGAGCTGGTTCATTGCGGCTGCGTTCGGCCAGCGCTCCTCGTACCAGGATGTCTCCGTGAACAGATACACGTACCCGGAAACGCTGGCGCATGTCCGCTGGCTCATCGTTCACTCTACCGGAGACACCCTCGTCGACCCTCTCCAGAGCTCGACCATGCTCAAGCGTCTGCAGAACCTCGAGCCGTCCGCCACCGTGACGAGCAGTCTGGACGAGCTGGACGCGGAACATAACGAAGTTTTGAAGGAGAACCTATTTATCTCTCGGGTAGCGGAATTCATGAAACAGTGATTGTATACCACATATATTCTCAATCTCTCCAATGTCGCCTGTACTGCCTGGAAAGCATGCGGACATTTCCATCTGGATGCGCATATAATGGACTCGGCTTACTGTATCATATCTGCCCCCCAACACTTCTACACCACATACTCGCTCCGCCGTGTATTCCTTCTCAATACATACGAAGCATACATGAGACTAAACGATCTTCGACAAGACCTATCACCCTCAAAGAGCGTGCAAGATATCCGGCACCAGAGGCAAATACACGGAATCGAAACTGATATCTGAGTCATCCACTCCTTCGGACATCAAGTCAATCAGCGCGCCGATTTGCCGCGCTTGATTCTTCTCCGGAACGGCGTCGATGCTCAACTTCTGGGACAGCACGTTCAAGTTTGCTGAAAGAAGTCGAGGAGAAGGGAGCGGAGGAGGGGATTCGCGCAGATACCCGACGGATTGCGGACCTTCTCGTACGTACGACGCTGCGATCGATGAACTCGTGAATAGTCGCGCGCTATGGATTTGTGTTGCGCGGCGTTCGCGTTTCTGCTCGCGAAGCTTCTTGTCGTCGACGGGACTCGGCGGCCTATGGTTGATGGTGCAGCGGACAGGGACAGAGAACTGATGGACAAGGGTCTGCGATCCAACCGGGGGCCAACGCAGGGTCGAAGAGAATCGTCTCGCGAGCTTCGTAGTCGTAATAGACTGGGGACTGGGCACGATATACGCTCCGAAGTCGTAGAGGTTTGGTGACGTGGACGAGGATTGACTCTCGTCAGACCAAAAAGACGGTATGGGACGGGGGTCCCGGTCTTTCTCATCGCGCGTCTTGAAAGGGTCCGAGTCCCAGTCCGACAATGATTGCTCAGTACGCATATTTGCGATCTTTGTGGCTACGCTCGTAGAGTTTGAATGATCCGCGGAGAAGGACGGCGACGGCGCGTGGTTGACGAAGCTAGACATACGTTCCAGGATTGACGATGTTCGCGGAGTCAAGGAAGGGGACAGAAAAGGAGACAGGAAGGCGGTGCGAGGACTGAGAGTAGAGGATGAGGTGCTGCCCTTCCTCTTCGTCTTGAGATCGAGATGTTCGCCCTTGAAGTCCCGGCGTTGGCTGAGACCGAGAGCATTGGCGGGTTGCGAAACACTGATGGTAGGACTGGCGGCCGTAGGCTCGGGAAGATCAAGGACTGTGTGGCGAGGAGTGGGCGGAAGAGATGTCTGGCTGGAGTCCGTCGACGACCGGGCGTACAAGAGCTCAGGCATTGGTGGTATGCTCGACTCGGATTCCATTGCTGGCGCAAGAGAGTGCACCGCTGTCGGTGCTGGTTTAGCATTAGGGCTGATAGGACAGAACTGCCATTGCGAGCGTACCAAAGTCCCTCGGGAGCGGTTTGGGGCTGATCACAGGAGTCTGCGGTAGGCTCCCGATGGGAGATCTTTGGAAGGAGAGCGGGGGAAGTGTAGGGATCGTATCGAGTTGGGCGGTCTGGCAATGCGACGACATGCAGTGAAATCAAACGAGTGGCGGTATAGTCTGCGAGAGTTTGAGGGGCAAAGCTGGCGGGCTCGCCATGGAGTTGAGGAGCAACCGTGAGCCTGACGTTTACACAGTGACTTGCTCTTGGCAGTCAACTCCAACTAGGCGACCCTCAAGCTGTCAGCAGTGACGGCGGAACTTGAAGGTGGAGGAACAATGGATTCCACTGCCACGCGCTGCCGGAGAATGCAATACATTCCTTTCCTGATACATAAGTCATGACAATGGACCGATAATTTCCGCGAGCATCTTGTGTTGCCGGCGGCAAGGGTTCATGATAGTGAGAGTGGAGCAACTCGTTGCTCCTTGCCCATCAAAGAAGCACGCGAATATTATGGAGATGATTAGGTAGAACAAGTTAACCGTACCAAGGTACGATCGCCGCACATGAGAAGTGACATGTCTGCCTCTGGACGCCTCGATGATGATAAGCAGGGTCTGGTTCTAAGCATTCAAGAAAGGGGAAAGGAGTATATCATCATACTGGCGGCTCAATCTCCATCGTCACCGGACAATGGTCAGAAGCGCCGTAGATGTCGGAGCGGATTTCGACCATCTTAACATTGTTCGCAATGCGCTCGCTCAATACGACTGTGAGTAGAGTCGTTCAGCAGACGTTGAGAGAAAGAAGGAGAGTGACGACGAACAGGCATCAAGACGCCAACCAATGCCCTTTACGCGACAGTTGAAGCGATACGAGAAGTATGTGTAATGGTGATCGTCTGGATGGCGAGTGCGCCACACGTCGACGAACTTGCCGGCGTCCTTCACATCCTCGGGCGGGTTCAAGATTCGCGCAAATGAAGACGTTTCTTCTTCGGTATATCCTGGAGTTTTATTCCAATTCCTTTTCGCATTTGTCAAATCTGGAGCGCCGTCGTAAGCATGTTCTTGCGCTAAAGTAAGTCACAAGCTGCATACCAATCTCAGTAGGGGCAACGTTGAGGTCGCCTGTCCAGATCACCGGCTTCTTGCTGTCGAGTTCACGGATATATGTCTCGAAATGCCGATTCCAAGTTGCTCTTGCGTCCAGATTCTGTACGTATGTGAGGTACGGAGCCAGTCTAGGATGAATCAGAACCGTACCTTCAGCTTTTCGCCGGCATTGGGAACGTAGGTGCCAATGAGGTAGTATTTCTCAAATTCCAGCGTGATGATGCGACCCTTAACAGAGTCAGGATCTGGATGGCCAGGGAGAGTCTTAGAAACGCTGATAGGTTCATGCTTCGAGAGGACAGCTGTTCCTGCTACGAGAAAAATTAGGCATGGTAACGATATTGGGCATGTAAAGCGCACAATAGCCCTTCTGCGTAGATATCGACCAATATCTATGCGGGAAGCGAGATGCTAAGGCGGGGTCAACAGGTTCGTCGTTCACCTAAGACGCGTTAGCATGAGGTGGGAATACTGAAAGCATACACATACCTTCGTCTCTGTAAGAACGATAATATCCGGGTCTTCTGCTTCAATGTAGTACTTGAAGCCCTGATGTACTTCAATACCACTATATCCGTCTCCGGATAACTCGAACGCACCTTCTTCGTCGCAGCAGCCAGCCCACAGATGTTCCAGGTAGATATACGTACAGCGCCCTCTATCCTGGGCGGGAACGTTATGTTCACCGGCAGCACTTTGTTCGTTGGCTGGCCATTTGGCGCCAGACCGCCTTCTGTAGCCGGGGTTGACGCGGCTACTTTGGTCTTCTTGCTGGCCTTTGCAGGCGCGGCCTCATCATCCGACGTCGACTCCGCCTTGCGCTTCGAAGCAGCACGCTGAGGAGGCATACTACTAGCAATGGGACGGTTGAGAGGGATAGGTAGCAAGCGCGAACGCGACGCGAATGTGGTGATTCGAGTCAACGCGCGCCACATGATGATCAAGGTCTCAACGCGTGCACCTGACCGCGTCGCGGAACGCGTCTCGACTCTCGACTCGAGCGACGACGCGTATTGAACCGCAACCGCCACCACCACAATGTCATGGTCAACGGCGTTACGCGCATACGCTACGAAAAAGGACCCGAGTACACTGCCTGCTACCGTGCTCTTCTCTCACACAGACTCCACGATCACGATATTCGACGCTTACCCGAAGGCTATATTTCACTTTCTGATCCTACCGCGACCTTCTCAGCGCCTGTCCGTTCTCGATCTTAGCAGCCTTCGCTCGCTTATCCGAAAGGATGACGACTTGGCCCTTGAGACACTGAAAGGCTTACAGTCTGAAGCAGAGAAGCTCAAGGGTGAGATACACGCGGAGATGCTCGAGCGGTACGGGTTCACATGGCCTTTACATTGCGGCTTCCACGCGATACCTTCGATGGAGTAGGTTCTTGGTATCTTCATGCCATGCGTTACCCTAAGCAGATGAACTAAAGACATCTCCATCTACACGTCATCTCCGCTGATTTGACGTCCCCATCTCTCAAGAATAAGAAACACTACAACTCTTTCAAGCCTGGGCATGGGTTCTTCCTACCTCTGGATGACGTGCTTGAATGGTTCGACGGGTCTCATGAGCATCTACTCAGCGTAAGTCATCAACTTGGTACATCGATGTCATCTGATATACCCAATCTTGACTCCAGATGTCTAATTTAAAGAAGGGCGAGTACGAGGCGTTATTGAAGCAGGAGCTCACTTGCCACCATTGCGACAGGGGTTTCAAGACCATTCCGCAACTCAAGGGACATTTGCAGGAAGAGTGGGATGCGTTGCGTCAACGTGGGACCCGCAAACGACGCAAATCGCCAGACGACTCCAAGCAAACGCCTGACGGACAGCCTGCGGCGAAGAAACGGGCATTCACCCGCGAGCCTGGCGAATCCAGGACTGACGCTGAAGGATGACTTGGCTTGCTGTCTAATGTCATTGTCGCTTCTTAGTTGTGCAATGTATTGAACGTTTCGGAATGCTATTCGCCTTACAATAAATAGCCTGTAATGATTGAACCGGCGCCTTCCTAGGTTAGCGCCATCCATCTTCGCTAGAAACAGAGATGTCCCGCGCAACCTGCTCCTCGTAAGCGAACAAGTACCGTAGACTGATTCAATGTCATCGAGATAGCGTTGGAGATAACGGCCAACTCTGATCAACTTCACCGCAAGAGCCCGAGCCATGACGTACGTGTATATTAACCGCGCGCTCGGCGGCGTTGGCAGCCTTGCCTTCGCCCCTCCGACTGCTCGCTGCTTTCAATTTTCTTGTTTGTAGACTTCCCATAGACGCCCTTTGAGTGCGCGAGATATAATGGTGCCTGTATGCAGATCGCTCATCGTTGAAGCTCTAGATATCGCCCATTCTTACAGTTGCCCAACATGTCCTTCTCGTTGACCCCAATGACGCCCATCGGCGGAGGAAAGACAGCAGAGCGTCGCGCCTCGGACCTTCGCCGTCTTTCTGACCGTCGTCGCTCATCTATCGATCCCTCGCGCCTTGTGCGCATGGACAAGTACGTGCTCTTCTGTTTTTGAATCGGCGTGCAGCGCGCATCTGGTCGACAGGCGCCGTTACATTGCCGCCCTCCTTATCTTGCTCGTCATACCGATCCTCATTGCGGTTTATCGCCCCAGGGTCCACCATCTCGCCGGATCTGGTGACTTCAACGTCGTCTTCGTCGGCGCAGGGAACATCATGTTCGGTGAGTCCGCTCTGCCTTCACCAACCGAAAATCTCCAGTCCGTGTTTATTTCACAACGCTGCGGGAACACGGTGGATCTCCTCATGACCATGTCTCGCTCTACATCATGATCTCGCGATGGCTGTCGTATGCTACAACCGAGCGCACACCTGCCGCACCGGTGCCTCATTGAAATATGCCACATCGGCAGTCGGTCCGATAATCCCGATAAACGACTCGAGTTGTGGCGACGGTTCAACTCACGCTGACTATGCTCCTCAGGCTCTGACGAAGGACCCTGGAACCACTCTTTCCGCTTCGAGCAGTATGTTCAACTCGCTGCTTCAATACTCTCATTTCCTGATGTCCGTTTAGCAAGCTCGGTCCTCGCCTGAAGGTCGTCGCTCTCATTGACCCTGCCGTCGACCGCGCCAAAGCCGTACTAGAGGCCAAGTGCCAGACATTCGTGCGCTCCGCGTACGAGAACACGAAGGTCTACAAAAACTTCCAAGAGTTCGTCAAGAACATGCCCGAGAAGGATGCACCGAAAGCCATCGTCGTCGGCTCGCCTCCCATGTTCCGCGGCACTACCAAGCCGGGACGCGATATCGAGTTGCAGATTCTCAAGGCGTTCCCTGGCGTCGCTATCTTTATGGAGAAGCCCATCGCCACCGGCGCTGCAGACGAGATCCAGGAGGCCTTCAAGGTCGCAAAAGTTATCGAGGAGTCAAACACCATTTGCAGCGTCGGCTACATGTTGCGCTACCTCAAGGGCGTGCAAACGATCAAGAAGATCATCCAGGAGAATAACCTGACGGTCATGGCTACCATTGCTCGCTATGCGACTGCTTACCAGGCCATTGCGAAGCCCGACTGGTGGGACATGAGCCGCAGCCAAGGGCCCATCGTAGAGCAGGGCACACACTTCTGTGACCTGTCGCGTTACTTCGGCGGCGACGTTGACATCGACAGCGTCAGCGCCCACTCGCTCGAGTGGCACGAGCAGCCGGGTGAGCTGTCCGCCATGTCCATTGACGAGTCCGCCATCCCGCCTGAGAACCGCATTCCGCGTGTTACATCCGCGACTTGGTACGTTAAGATTCGTGTGGTAGTAGTGTTAGCCTAATTCATCGGTGCAGGAAATACAAGGACGGCGCTGTCGGCACGTTCACGCATCTCGTCGCTCTCCAGGGTCACGACTACTCTTGCGAGATCGAGGTCTACGCCGACGGTTACCAGTTCAAGCTGGTGGACCCCTACGTGCAGCCCATCCTGTACATCCGTCGCCCTGGTGCGGACTCGGTCGAGACGCATCGCTTCTCCGACGACGATCCCTTCTTCTCTGAGGTCTCTAACCTTATCGAGGTTATTGAGGACATCGAGGAGGACCCAGAGCACTACCCTATCCTGAGCTCTTACGAGGGTATGCTACGCTATATCTTGAACCTGTTGGACTGGCTTCTGACTTAAACGATCCAGATGCGTGCAAGACGTACGAGCTCACCTGGGCAATCCGTCTTGCGAGCGAGAAGTCCCGCAAGCATGCGCCTCCCACGGAGAAGAAGTAGAAGCGATATATAGTAGACTCAGGACGCGACGTTGAATGTACCCAAATCAGGTGTATCAGTAGAGTGTACGAAGGGAAATCGAGCGGTGTCTGCGAATCTAGAATATGACATTTCGATGCTCTAACCATTGCTTGTATCATAGTACAACACAGGTCAGTAGACGCAAAGGAGCACCATCTTGATGTCCAGGAACTGGACTCGTAGTCGTTTCCACGATCCGACCGGACTGTTCAATGTACAACAGTACAGCCTTAGATAAGGACAGCTCACTGCTTCCATCCATTGAATCGGGATGCAAGCTGGGATGCGATAGTGCTCCAAGATCAACATCCCACTACGAGCGTCCTCATTGACGTCGACCCGCCATGATCCTCAAGTTGAAGATGCAGGTTACAGGATGCAGTGCTGATCACCACGATGCAAAGCGAGATATGATGGTTATGATGCAGGTGGTATCTTCTAGAACTCATAGTGTACATATTGCAATATTTTCCTGTTCAAAAGTGCACAACCCAGTGGCGTGAAGTATGCGGTGGACAGGGTATGGGAAAGCGGGATGTGCGGATGCGGATGCAAAGCGAATAATAAATCCTCGAGCCACTTCAATACCAAGACAAGGCGAAGAGCGGCTATGCAGTGGTCTGCTGTCCTGCGCTCTGTGTACGGCGTTGCTCGATCTCCTTGCGCTTGCGCTCGGCAGCCTCGAGCCGCTCGGTCATCGCGCGCAGCTCTGCCTTGAGCTTCTCGTTCTCCTCGGCGAGCTTGAGCACATTGCTCGCGCGCTTCTGGACCTTTTCGGTGGCGCTAATGGCGTGTTACCGTTGTAGAACCAAAAGCGATGCACACTGCGGGAGATGGGCATGAGGCGGACACTCACGGACTATCAGCCGAAGAGCCCAGGATTGAGTCGAGCGTAAGCGACAGGTCGAGCTCTGTTGCTGGAATTTCAGGCAGAGCGTCGAGCGGGCCCATGGGGCGGATGGCAGAGATGACGGACACGTCGTCGCGACCATCGTCGGGCTCATCCGCCTGGCTTCCCTGCGACGGTGCCCGAGGCAACGGCCGGCCAGTGTTCACGTTCAGCCTGTTCCTGCAAGTACTGAGTACATGATATGCGATATTTCTCTGAGCGCGTACTGCGACTGCGAGTGAGAGTTGCTCATGGTGTATGCTGGGTTGTGGCGGGTGTGGTCACGGTTCGAGCCAAGCCAAGCGCGCGGGGATATTCAAGTTCCTCTTAGTACTTAGCAACGCAATATCAAGCGCCTCCCGCTTCGCCCCCTTCTTGTCCCCGACTCTCATCTCCCGTCGAATGCCACCACCCGCCCTACATGGCAGCGACGACCCTGATTTCACCGTCTGTATCGTATGAGAGGCACGATCCCTTGGACTCGGTCGCGGCTTTCACGGTGGCGCAAAGTCCCGTCCATCAACACCAATACTTCAATGGCCAACCCGCATATTATCCGGCCTTTCCTCAGCTCACTCACGATTACGCTTCCAACTACTCGCCGTATCTGAACAGTGGCACCGAAGACCCTTCGCTGTCGCTTCTTCCTCACACCACAGATCGCTGGAACGAAGTGTGGTCCAAGATGACGGATCACGATAACGCCGGCAGTCCACCGTTCACTACCAGTCCCGAAATGCTTTCACCGGATTCTGAGCGCAGCTCTGGCAGCTCTGCGACTTTGCTCAGTCCGACCGGTTCACCCCTCGACTTGCGCGCCGAGCGCGATCTTCCTAGGGTGACCCGCACCGGTTCCATCTCCGAACACTCACAGCACTCGGTCAACGAACATCATGATATCTCACCGAATGTGAGTTGCCCTTTCTTCTACCAGATGTGTGGCTCGGTTGCCTGCTTTCATCCTTGTTGGGGATCTTCGTGATCTCTTCCAGAACCGCTTCTCACACACGCGACTACAACCTCCAGCTTCTCATCGCTACCGGTCGTGATCCCAGATATTCATGTACCTAGACGGTTCACTCTCACAACACCAACCATGGTTTCATCTACTCACGCCGCCGTTATCTATTGGCTTACCCTGCGTCACTGCGTACTGCTCTCCTGGCCGCTCTCTTTCCTCAGCGTCAGCGTCAATGTCAACGCCACAGACGGGTCAGGGCATAGCCATTGGTCGCTTCTCCAGTCTTGTGTTGTGAAACCGTGTGGATTTCGAAGCCTCACAGGGGCTTTATGCGCCGGTCACGTTCGGGCTTAACTTTCCCATTGATCGGCGGGACACAAGCTGACCACCCCTTACAGAGTTCCCCGATTCTAGGTGGCCAGAAGGACAAGGATAAACCCCAGCCGGATCCTGACGCAGAAGACTTTCTGAAGTGCAAGCTCGGTGATGCAAAGTGGAAAACATTTTACGCTCGCTTATCCGAGCGCCGCCTCGCATCTTCCCGCATGCGCAAGGACTCCGATGAGGAATCGCCCGGGGCCGTTTCGGTTTATCTATTCCTTCTTAAGGTCGAGTGTGTCAAGGAGGTTCTTCGCACTCTAGTCCCGTAAGAGGTTTGCCACTTGTGATCGTATCTTCGCCTGACTCGTCGCGCAGCAACCCGTATAGCCCTGAGAAATACGCGGTCCACCCGCATAACTGCCCTAAGGGCCACGTACGGCTCACTCGTGATACAGTCCTCGCCCTTGCCGGCTGGTCCAATACGCAGGTCAGCATAGTTGACTCATCGAGTTAAACCTCCATTGACTTCACCCAAGTTCTCTTACTGGATGCGCCGCGTCGAGGCGATATCGGTATTCGCCCCCTACGACGAGACCTTTGCCGAGCTCAAGCAGACTCTCTACGGTCTACTGTATAGTGGCGTCTCGCAAAACTCAATCCCGGCTTCACCGGGAGTGACGGGGAAGGGTATCGACGCGCTTATCGACACTGTTAAGCGTCAAACTGGCCTTCAGCCCTACGTCCGCGGAAAGCACGCTAGTCTCGATGCGTTCTGCGCCGCGGAGCTCGGACCTGCACATACTCAGCCACCCGCATTTGCTACGTTCCAGCCACACATGTACTCGCACGAGCAACGCGTTGCTGAGCAGCAGAGCCGCCGCAAGCGCAAGCGCACTGAGAGTCTCGGCTCCGTACAAGGGTCCGACGATGGCGCGCTGAGCACGTTTTCGCCAACCGATATGTACGCTTGCATGCCGCCTCCACGGCCTATCCAGGTCCCGAGCATGGCGTCCATGCAAATGCCCAGCTTGCCTCTTTTGCCTCTCGACGTGCCCGGTGGGATGGGGCAGCATGCGTCCGAGCAAATGCTCCAGGACGCGCAGCGCATGCATACCATGCTCAATATGTCTGCTCATGCGCATTACTCTTTGGCTGCGGATTTGCAATCCTCTCCATATATTGACGACGGCAGGCCCATCTACAAGCGCGCGCGCTACGACCTGGTTTGATTCCCGGACCTTAACCTCATGCTCACGATTACTCGTCGAATTATCTTGTTCCTGCGCGTGTTATCTATTTATCGGACCCGAGCTTGTGTTCAGCTTCGCACCGCTCCGTGTACTATATTATTCGCCTGTCCTTGTTGCCAACAGACCCCCTTGCCTGCGCCCGCTCTCTCTCTCTCTCGTTTGCTGTGTGTAGGATTACCTGTTACGTCTCCCAGATCCCTCAGATCCCTCGCCCGCCTGTACTATATGTCTAACTCCCAATTTGCCAAACCCGACTGTACCATCACCCCTTCCTCATCGCCTTCACGTATGACGTACGATCGTTGCTAGTTCTTGTACTATGCGTTTCACTGTAACCTAGTGTGTTATACTGTTCCCTCGCGAGTATTCAATATGCGCAGCCCTGAGCCCAACCTGCAGCAAGCCCTGCTGCGGCGTCGGGTCGCGGTGCGCCGTACAGCTGCCCATTCTGTCCTTCGAGTCACGAGTCTGCTGTGTCTTAGTAGGCTGGGTTTAGTGTAGTGTGCAGATACGCACATATACATGTACTATACACGTATGAAAAGCTGTAACAACGGCTGTGACCAGGCCGCGAGGACGCGTGTTGACGCGTGATAGGGGCTACTGCGAGCGCGGGCTATATCACGCGTCATGGACCGCGCGCGCAGTGGCTCGCATCTATAAAGTCAACGGCCGTGTCCTCGCATGGTCGATCTTAGCCTTTCTACTCTTTCTGTACGTTACTGCGCTAAGGTTCATCTATATGAGCTAATCGAGAGGTCTGCGTATAGTCCGACTCGATGGTGGAGATAAAGCAAAATCCAGGACCTTCACAACCCTCGCCGCCTCCGGGCGAAGATGAGGCGAAGTATCGGCTCGTATACGCGAAGTCTAAGGTCTATGTCAATCCTACCGCATACGCTCGTGACAACATAGCTGGCTTTGTGTCCATCGTTAAACGCGTGCGTGATCCCTCTTGTTCGGAAGGTCGTATACCAAACCGAGTGTGCGCTATTACAGGATGCTTTCACATCGTCGTATTTCCTTTCATGGATACCCGAGACGCTGGTAAACGAAAAGGGACCCGATGAATGGGAGAAGTTCATTCGTACCGAGGAGAAGCCAATATTGGACGACGAGGACGAGGGTGCGACTGCTTTAGTCTGTCTCTCGCAATGTGCTAACTCCTTGTGTCCTCCGTTAGACGCCGTCCTGATCGACATGCCAACCCCTCGACCCGAGTCTTATGCTTTCTCTGTGCCAATCACTTCTATCTGTTCGTTGATTGTGCATGCGCCTTCGCTTTCGTCGTGGTGTAAGCACACACGTTTCCCATTTGGGCGCTAGTTCGCTCATGCTCCGCTCCAGACGGTTCCATAAACATCAACCTCATCAGCGGGTCGACGTTACCGACTCTATACTTTCACGATGACGAGTCGCGCTCCTTCTCGATGCCGCAGCCGCAGCCGCAACCACCAACTCCATCCTCCAGCCGTGCAGACCAACCACCGTCGTACCCGCCGCCACAACTAAACTCACCTCAGTCTTCTCCTGGTCGGCACGCGACGTCATGGGGCGGGGAAGATCTACTTTCACGTCTACGCACATATGCACACTTACTACGGTCAACACTCGACCCTACGTTGTACCTCGTCGACCCGTCAAAAGCGGACATCGAGACGCATAGTACACAACTGTTCTCCGACGACGCAGTCGATGCTATCCTTGCACGATCTTCATACTCGAACTCTTACTCGCCCGTACCCGCACATCGTCGCCCACGCCCGCTTTCCTCGACGCCAGGAGCATCACCAAACCCGTACTCGCAGCATTCGTCCATTCTCCATCGCTCTTTGCCACAGTACCAAAATGGACAGCCACCGAGCCAAGCACGGACCGCGCTGCTGCAGAGCTTTGCTAATATTACTCGAGCAACGAAACATGCTGCTCAACAGATCCTCTCGCACCCACTGGCTCGACCCATCGTGCCGCACCTTCCGGATCCCATCCAGTCTCTCGTCAATGCCTCTGGTGATCTTGATTGGGGTTCATGGGTCGAAAAGGGCGGTGTCGGCGAGTTCGAAGCGGCACGCGTGTACCTTGCCCGCTGGGCTCGGATTGTGGCGGAGGAAGGCGAACGCGCACGAAGGCGTGAGGCGCAGGCGTTACCTAGTGAAGCTGCCAACCCGAACGAGGAGACGTCTGAACTCGGCATCTTTGAGCTCTTGCAGTCAACAGCCAATCTCCCTACGCCAAAGACGACGCGGGATCCGAAGCATGCTATCGATCTCCAGACGTTTGAGGCCTGGTTTGATGAGAGCGGGCGACCTAAGATTTCACACGACAAGTTACGCGAGGAGATCTTCAGTCATGGAATCAGTGACTACGGGGCGACGAGAAGGCGTATCTGGCCGTACTTGCTCGGGGTATACGAGTGGGACGTCACGGAAGAGGAGAGGCAGAAGAAGTGGGCAGAGAAGATGTAAGCGGCCGAGCCCAACTACCCTTGGTGTACTTACTAATGGCATTCCAGGAAACTGTATCATGATACCGAGGCGGAATGGTTTGGACGGCCTGAGGTCTTCGATCGACCAGACGTCCTGGAAGAACGCCATCGCATCGACGTCGACTGTCGTCGCACTGATCGGAATCAACCCTTGTTTGCCTCAGTGACCGCGAGTCCTTCCAAATCCGGTGGCGACCCGGAAAAGCGCGAACACCGGCGACTGGCGTCCATTGCACCAAGCACAAACGAGATTGGTGCCCAGTCGCCCAGCAATGAGCACATCGACCGACTTGGCAGCGTTCTTCTTACGTACAACTTCTTCGAGAAGAACCTGGGTGCGCAAAGTTCTGTCGCTCGCACTGCAAAGGCTAACTCTGCGATAGGCTACGTTCAGGGTATGTCGGACCTCTGCGCTCCGATATACGTTGTCATGGGCTCGGATGAGCCTCTCACGTTCTGGTGCTTCGTCGAGGTCATGAACCGCATGGTGCGCTCTTGAAATGGCGTCTACTTTTCAAGGAGTTAATCAGGCTTCGGGCAGAAACAGAACTTCCTACGGGACCAGAGCGGCATGCGTTCACAGCTTTCCACTCTCCAGCAACTCATCGAGATGATGGATCCGGAGTTGTACCGCCATCTTGGTACGCCTATCACTTTCTGACTGTAATGCAGCTGCTCATAAATGCATACAGAGAAGACCGACGGCTTGAATTTGTTCTTCTGCTTCCGCTGGATCCTTATCTCTTTCAAACGCGAGTTCCCGTTCGAAGACGTTCTGAGGCTCTGGGAGGTGCTATGGACGGATCGCTACAGCGTTCACTTCGTGCTCTTCGTAGCGCTTGCGGTGCTCGAGTCTCACAGGGACGTCATTCTGCGGTATCTCGTCGAGTTTGACGAGATCTTGAAGGTACGTTGTGTTCATGCATGTCGGTCCAGCCGTACACTGACGTACGTTCCAGTATTGTAATGAGCTCAGCAACACTATCGAGCTTGACTCGACTCTGGCGCAGGCCGAGGTCCTTTTCCTCTCGTTCAAGCAACTCGTTGAGGATATGGACCGTAAACGTAGCGAAATATCAGACTCGGGCGACGGATTGAGGCTACGTCGCGGTACTGACGGGGCGGAGCAAAGGGTCTCGAGTATCCCTGAGCTCAGTTCAGAGCTCCGGGACTTACTCGTCAGGGAACGGACCTCGAAGTTGGTCGAGGCAGCGTGAGGGCTTGGTCGTGTGCCGATAGAACTCTTGTAGTATAGTTGTTTTGTTTTCTCAGCTCCTGTTGTTTGCATATCACTTTGTTAACATCCCGCATAGCTACATTGATACACGGTTGCACGGTTTAAACTCGGTATGGGTTATAGACCATTTCGGCTGTCAATGTGCTCTCAGGGGCAACCAGGGCTTAGGATACATCCGTTCGCCGCTCGTGGAATGTAAGTGGCCTTCGACTAAAGAGTCTGGGCTATGGTATGTTTATGTAATAGAGACGAAGAAGAAAAAGACACAAGATACGAGAATCCTTCGAACCGGGATCGAACCAGTGACCTCGGGATGACAGGTTAGCCATTACAGTCCCACGCTCTTCCAACTGAGCTATCGAAGGTTGAATAAGGGTTAATTACAGTCGTATATATAGTTGCCTAGCCGACATATATACAGTTCAACTTTAGACTACTCATGCGGAAGCTGTCGAAACCCATACTCTAACACCTCCCCGCCTGCGCGGATCCTCCTCCAACCCATTTCCTTCGTGCCAAAGCTGATTGTACCCTAGTTCTCTGAGCTTGGCTTCCACACCCTCCTCTCGTAACAATGCCCCAAAAAACACTAAATGTGACGGCCACTCATGCAGCCATAGCCCAGTCTCTGTAGTCCCAGGCAGTGTGGTTGGGCGAGGTGAGGAGGGAAAATTTGGGTCCACTGCGGGTGGAAAACGTCCTCCAAGATACTGGGTGGGTCCGGTAAAGAATATGTCTGTTTGGTCCCTGTACGCCTCCGTTTCCTCTGCGTCGAGACCGAGAGGTGGCTCGCATCCCAGCGCCCAAACCTCAAGTGAAGTTGGTCGATGTAAATGTGATTGGCCAGGTGTCGAATGGCATGGCATGAGAAAGCCAACACTGCGGAGCTCCGTGGCGGGTAACGTGCGAAGGTAGGCCATCACACTGATCTGTGCACTGGAGTGAAAGAGTGCCCCGTAAAGAATCAAGGGAATGGAAATGGACAAAAACGCCAGGTGAACGGGGCGGATTGCGAGTCTGGGGCGAGACTGGGCGGGCGCACACGAGTGATATGCCTCGACAATGTACGTGGCCGCGAGGACATGCATCACAGGCAGAACGGGGTGTAGAAACCGCCATTCTTTATGGCCAAGACAAGAGTACACGAATGTAGACCAAGCTATGAGAGCGACAGCTTGGATGGCCCCAGAGTTTCGCTCTTTCATCGTACGCCATACACCG
This sequence comes from Peniophora sp. CONT, assembly GCA_001632445.1. Classification (NCBI taxonomy): domain Eukaryota; kingdom Fungi; phylum Basidiomycota; class Agaricomycetes; order Russulales; family Peniophoraceae; genus Peniophora; species Peniophora sp. CONT. Next base: position 47,488 of record KV424653.1, on the reverse strand, counting down.
GCAATGAAGAAGGGCAGAGCCGGTCCAAGCAGTATTGGTAAGGCTTGATTGAGATAGTAATGCCAGGCGGCGTTCCCATAGAATAGCGATACAGCTGAAGCATTCGTCGCCAGGAATGACAACGGGGTTAGCGTAACTTTTCCATAGAAAGCACTATCGAGCGCGGTGAGCGTAAGTAATGCGCCTGATCTAGTGTATATGTCAGCTAGGTAGACAATCCGATGACAAGAACAAAAATACCCAATGACCAGCGCATCTGTGATGAATCCCCGACAGAGTGAACGATGACCCCGGGTCTTCCATAGTATCATGGGAACTAGTAAAACCCACAAGATTGCGTTTGTCACCCGTATCATGCACGCAAGCGCAGCGAACACGAGAACGCGACGAAGCTTCCTGTGAGGGAGATCTCAGTCTACTGCTTCGATTACATGAACGTAAATTGCGTACCACGGCTTAAAGTTGGCTGAATCCCATGGAAAGTACGCGAGCGCCACTGTCGTGAGCGATGTCTCCAGCGAATTGGATAACGAGCGAGATAGAGCAAGACCATGAAAGCAAGATGTTAGCGATATGAAGTACTTCATAATGTTAGCTAGTGCATCACTTGAAAAAAGGACATAGACTAACGGCCACGTCAGCATATCGCTCGCCCACAATGGCGCCAGCCAACTCGCGCACGTAGACGTCCGTGCCCGCGGCCAGCGCGCCATGCAGGATTTTGGGAGCCAGAACCTGTAGATGCGCATCGCTCAGTGTGGAGTCTGTTATCCAGTTTTCATAAGGCGTGTACCAATAGTATTGTATCATCCAATCTAAGGACTTTGAGCAGCCAATAGATGGGCACATTCAACGCCGGATACACCACACTACGGATGGGCTGCGGAGCCAGCCATTCCCAGGTCATGAAGCCATATCCAAATACAATCTTGTGTGCAGGTTCTAGCCCTTGGAAATACTCGTCCGGTTGGAAGAATGTACGTGTGAGGAGCGCGAGAATGATGCGCAACGCGAGCGCTACCGTGGTCGTTCTTTTCATGCAGTTGGCCCAGTCAAAGTCCACAGTACTCTCTCGTACGTCGATGTCGAGCACAGAGTAACAGTAAGATACCCAATGAGCGCGATATCAAGGATGATGAAGGGAAGGGCCAACACGCCGAGTAAACGTGCGTGACCGCGTTTATTGATGATTTGATGCGTAACCCAGGCCGAAGCCGCACCCGCTTTCGACAGCCATCATCCCCATACTAGCGTCTTGCTCTAAGCGCAAAAGAGCTCTGATATTCAAAGCTAGAGCTTCTGTATATCGCTCACGGAAGGGTTCGGAAAGGCTTCTCTCACTGGCATTATCTCATCGTACGTACGAGGCGTGCGAGCTACGCAACGACCAGCTGACTCAAATCCGGTTTATCTATACGACTACGCGGGCTACTTAATGGGAAGCTATCTCTCTTGCTATCCTGGTATGGGCAGTAGAGTCGAAGCTTCCGCGTGGCCCTGGAGTATAAAGACTTGAAATCGGAGATGCGTTTCCCTGACTCCCCAGAACTCGTCCGCTCTTCCTGACGTGATGGTGGGTCAGCTAGTGTGGCTCGTCACTGGCGCTTCCAAGGGGCTCGGCCTCGCCCTCGCTCGTCGAGCTCTTCTTCGTGGGGATTTGGTAGTAGCAACTGCTCGTGATCCCCTGAAGTTCGAGGACGCTCTATTCTCCGATCCGAACATTGAACGCGCCCATGCCTTCATCTTGGCCCTTGACATATCTTGGTCGGTTGAAAAACTCACAACGGTAGCTGCTGAGGCCGCAGCGCATTGGGGACGTATCGATATCTTGGTGAGAGATGCGTAGCACACTCGATGCTCGTACGACACTCATTGGTCTAGGTGAATAATGCGTCGTCATGGGTGGGGACCGGAGCAAGTGAAGAGATCGGGTATGCAACCTTGAGACCTGCTTCAGGTGTACCCTCCTGACAACAAGTCACAGAGCGGACCCCTTCCATCGATCGATAATGACCGATTTCATTGGAACCATCAATGTTACAAACGCTTTCCTGCCGTACATGCGAGCGATGCGTACCGGAACGATCATCATCGTCGGTAGTCGGGCAGCGTTCATAACTGGCTTTGGGGTATGTGTATTTACCGTGCTTGCCTTCAACAATACACTCAACCATGTACCAGGGCGTAGGTTAGTGTTACACAAGGACTCGCATCACGGTTTTTTCTTAACCGAAGATGTATCAGGTCCATATAGAACGACCAAGGCTGCATTGCACGGTCCGTTATGGAGGCATACTGCGCCGATGTTGAGAACTGACATAGTCACAGCGTATGGTGAACAACTCTCCGCCGAACTTGTCGATTTCAATATCAGAGTGAACGTGCTTTTGCCCGGAGCGTTCAACACAGACCCAGGCGGCGGGTTCCCTCCTATCCCTGCACCTCCGATACCAGACTACGACGATTTCCGTGAACGATTGCGTCAAAACTTGGAGAAGCGGAGGAATGTGCCGAATAAGGGCGATCCAGGGAAAGGTATGGACGCGCTTGTAGACGTCGTACGCGGCGAAGGCAAAGCAGCATCCAAGGAAGGCTGGCCCCTGTGGCTGCTTCTTGGCGACGATGGCATCCTGACCGTACGACAGCGGTTGGAGCTCATGGGAGATACGATCGATAAATGGGAGTCCGTGGGGACCAAGCTCGGGGAGCTCGACGACGTAGGGCCTGCTCCATGAACAGGCTTCGTGCTATTATCTAGCTGATATGCTAATATATGCACCCCGAATTGAGTTTGGCTGAAACGTACGTCGCCTGGCTATTGATGCGAGCCCAGTGTGAACATGTTGTTGCAGGACAGTCAATGTCTCTCTGGAACCATGCTCGAGTACTATGTCTACATGGACTTCTTAACGGTCGAAAGCTCTATCGGGATACGCATCATATCGTACGAGCAAGTTTATGCCCCTGGTCGTGTCATGTTGCTCTTCATTCGTTCCACGCATTGCCTTTTGTTGAGAGCGAGGACATTGCTTCTCACCGGGTCTGGGCTACTTGAGAGGACTACCGAGCGAGGCGCTGTGATTCGTGTCTTTCCCGCACCCACTGAATTTAGTCCATTCCTAAGCGCAACCGCCGACACGAGCGCTATGCGCCATGTGTTTCCTGAAACTGGTTGGAAGGTGCTATCCGCACTGGCATCATAAGGAATACAACGCTCTTGAGCGCTACGTGCAATCGCCAGCGTCCAGCTGACTCGGATCCCGCCCATCTCTGCGATTCTCGCGACCCTCGTCCGTTTTTAGCTTAAGGAGGCGCCTCTCTTACGAACAATTGTCAGCTTGTATGATGCCAGGTTCCAGAAATCCACGTGTCTCCACAAGGTATAAAAGTAGGGAGTTGTGCAAGTGGTGTGCGGGATCCCACATCCGCCCTTCTTTTTAGCACACGATGACGGGCCAGCTTGTCTGGTTCATTACAGGCGCCTCCAAGGGGCTCGGACTTGCACTCGCTCGTCGCGCTCTTCTCCGCGGGGATCTGGTAGTGGCTACTGCCCGGGACACATCGAAATTTGAGGACGCGTTATTCTCCAACCCAGAGATTGAGCGCGCGCATGCCTTCATCTTATCTCTCGACATATCCTGGCCGTCCGAGAAAATCGCACAAGTAGCTTCTGTTGCTGCTGCCCATTGGGGTCGCATCGACGTCCTGGTGAGAGAGATCACGTTCCATGTTAGTGGCACGGCGCTTATCCGTTCAGGTAAACAATGCCTCGTCTTGGGTAGGGACAGGAGCGAGTGAAGAAATTGCGTATGTGCACATTGAAACGTGGTTGCAGTACTGCACAATCTTACATGCATGCCTCAGATCGGATCTCTTCCTGCAGTCTATCGAAACCAATCTCATCGGGACCATCAACGTCACAAAAGCTCTCTTGCCACTCATGCGAGCTGTGCGCACCGGCACAGTCGTGATTGTCGGTAGCCGCTCGACATTCAGAAATGGTCTTGGTGTACGCATCCCTTTCAAATGCCACTCTGTCGCATGTACTCACATGACGATACCAGGGTGTTGGTCAGTGACCAAGAGTTCTTACCTGGAAGTTTCAGTACGATAGCTAACATGCTGCTAGCACCGTATATGTCGACCAAAGCCGCATTGCACGGTCAGTCGTCGATTCACGATGACCCCATGAACGACTCTGACATATCCAATAGCCTATGGCGAATCTCTGTCCGTGGAGCTTAAGCCGTTTAATATAAGAGTGTCAGTCGTTCTGCCAGGAGCCTTCAACACAGACCCGGGTGGCGGGTCTGCTCCCATCTCCGGCCCTCCAATCCACGACTACGACGATCTCCGGGAGCAGCTACGCCGGAACTTGGAAAAGCGAAAGGATGCCCCGAATAAGGGAGACCCGGAAAAGGGCATGGATGCTCTCGTGGACGTAGTGCGCGGTGAAGGCAAGGCAGTATCCAAGGAGGGCTGGCCGTTGTGGCTATTCCTCGGAGACGATGGTATTCTGAATGTGCGGGAAAGGCTGAAATTGATGGGAGACACGGTGGATGAATGGGAGTCTGTGGGGACCAAGCTTGGGGAACTCGACGATATAGAACCTGCCTGATGGTCGATGAATCGGCGTCGCAGTCTGCGTTTTCTTGGCTGCCAATACATATAGTGCAGACATCAGAGCAGGGCAGAATTATAGTATACATTCGTCTGTCCTGTAGTCTCGCTTGTGGTGACAGAATAAGCCGGCCATCGTGCCAGGCATGAAAAGCGACCGATATGTATGAAAAGTGCGGTCGAGAGCGCAGCCACACTTATGCCATGCAAATTGACGTCATTCAGTGTCAGAGATGCGGGCACGCTGGCACTCTGGCACTTAGCCTACAATATAAACATCTCGGCAAGCTTGTACGCCGCCAAAGCCGTCGCGCAAACCTGCATAGTGCGCCATCCTACCGCTTTGATACGGCCTTTCCATGCGCCTTGAGCAGCGCCCGCCGCGTCCAGAGCCGCAACATCTTCCGCCGTGAGTGTTATGTCACCAGCGTTGAGGTAGCCTTCAAGACGGTACCTTTTCGAGCTTGTCCTATGCAAACCTTAGGGTCGCTCATTGCGTAGTATGGAAAAACTCACGTCACGGAGATGGCGCCTTTGGCCTTGACCCAAGCGAGTAACACCTGGTCCGGGCTTGCACTAAGACGCGTGGCAATGGCATTCATTGGCGCGTCGAGTGGGCCACCAGGCTGCTTCGTGATAGGGATGAGTGCGCTGTACGCCTCGATAATGATACCGTGCTTCGCGCAAAGATCCATCGTGGGCTTCTGCTCCGCATAGAGGTACGGATGAAGCCGAATCTACGCAACATTGTCAGACAAACGATTGCAAAGGAAGAGCGCATTGGGTACCTGGTTCGCGACAGGCTTAACCTTGGCGGACGCGAGCAGAATCTCGAGACTGGGAACGTCGAAGTTGCTCACGCCGATGCTCTTCGCGAGTCCTTCGGCGTGTATCTTCTCCATTTTAGCCCAGAACGTGGGGATGTCGGGCTTTGCGATCCTCGGCCAGTGCACAAGATACAGATCGACGTAGTCGAGCCCGAGCTACAGCATTCAGGTGAGCATTATATATTCGCCACCTGAGAAACATCGACTCACGTAGCGCAAAGAGTTCCGGATCGCGACCTCTACCTGGTCAGTTTCAGTGCTACAGATCTAGCTTGAGCGCCTTGTGTAGCTTAGAGAGCATGATAATCTACCTCGAGAACTTCGTCGTCACCCAAAGTTCATCGCGCGCGAGTCCGCTTTCGCGGATTGCCTGCCCGACTTCTTCTTCGTTTTGGTAGAGTTGCGCGGTATCTGGGTTTGCATGAATACATATGCCAAAGAAGTCGAAGAGGAGAAGTACATACCAAGGTGACTGAAGCCTACGGAGATTCCCTGCTCGACTTGCTCGATAGGGTCTTGACCTTTGCCTAGCGTCCAAGTACCGAACGCAATGCTCGGAATCGAGCGTCCTGCACTCAACTCATGAGAGCCTGAGTCAGCTTTGCGCGGAAGCGACGCCTACCGTCGTTGGTTTTGATAGGCTCCCAAGGCATTGCCGGCTACTTCAAGTTACTGCGTAGCGGGGTAGAGAAGTTGTGCACCCTCTCGGTGCCCAGGTTATATACACTTTGGGCGTGCCTTGCGTTATCAACATGCGAGCCCGTGGAGGTACCATATTACAATGCCGGTCGGGGCAATTCGGTCGAGGCGGCGCGATAAGAGGTGCGCGAGGTACGATTCGGCGTCAAGGTGCGTGTGACTGATCGTGTATAATGTGACCGAGCGGAAGCAGAAATGCAGAACCCTTTGTCCCGCAAACCATCATCAGCGACCACCGCATCCTGGCTCGTGTGGCTTTTGTACTATGGTAGAGCGCGACAACATAACTTTGGCGTGGCGGATCGTCTTTACGGGTACTCGGGCGTCTCTTTTGCAGCGCGCAACGCCAGGCCCACCCACTCGTCTGCCGGACAAGCGCGATCTGAGAGATCTGGAGGAGGATTTTCGCGAGCTCGGCATACCTATGAAATGCTTGCCTTTCGATGAGAGCATTCATCTCAGCAGTGTCTCTCCTGGATCTGTAGAACTACTCTGGCCTGACCGCCCGGCACGCTCAGTGAGTGTTGACTGAGCCGCGCCTTTAGCTCGTCCTCTCCTCATCACTGATGGATTTCAAGCCGCTTTACACCGATCTCAAGACCTTCTTTCATAAGGCGAGGCCCGATACTGTGACAAAACGTCTCATGTGCGCATACCTACTTCCTTTCACGCACGATACTCACACAGACATGGGTTCAGAGGAGCGGTTATGATGTACGCCCTCTTTTAATCTGCAATTAGATATCCAGCTTGGGCGCTCACTCGATCTATCAGGTACTGTCTGCCACCATCCACAACGAACCTGCAGCATATCTCGATGGACGTAGAGCCTATGGCCATGTTTGCAGATCCTGATTTTAACCCGGATTTATGGCAATTGCGACGGGAGGTTCTAAAGCATCAGAAGAAGTCGTTTAATTCACCCCCTCAGGCCACTCAGATCTTCCAGCCCGGCACTACGGATATAGTGCCTTCGAATATGTACCCATCCAGAATCAAGCGCGAGAGTCCGTCCGACGCAGATCTAGGTTTTCAAGACCGTCTATTGAACGGTGTTTCTTCAACGCGTCCTCATACGCCGCCCAAGGAGCAACTGGGACTATCGTCTCGCACTACCCATTCTCCGACTGGCCAGCCATTACCTGGGACAAGGATATTGGATCTCGACCGCGCTCGTAACTCGCAAGGCTCCTGGGAGCCCCACGCATCTGGTGCCGCTATTTCTGAGAGAGCACCGAGGGGCGTGAATTTCTCCGTTCCTGTACTTTCTGAAGGTCTTCATGCTTCCCCGGACACGCGCGGATCTCACACGGTCATCCCAAGGAAGCGCACGTTTAGTGATGCTTCGGCATCTCAAAATCAACCTCGTCCCTCTCACGCTTCTGAACTTGACCAGGACCGTGACGGTGGCTACATGAGGCGGGTCGCGTACTCATCGGATGCCCTGCGGAACTTCGGCGATGAAAACGGCGACCGCCAGCGGAATAGTGCTCGTGACTACGACCCCTTTGGAGGGCGCGATCGTGATAACCACGACTATGGTGGCTATACCAATGGGCGGCCGCGAAATGGCTCTCAGAGCTATCGACGCCGCGACTCTGATGGTTTCGCAGCGATGGATAATGGAAGCTCTTCTCGCCGGGATACTCGGGATGACGCTCGCAGCGCTAACGGAAACCCCACCAAGCCTACCTCACCAATGCGGTTCACGGACACACTCGACCGCATCTTAGCGTCTCCATCTTATGGCCGGATGGAGTTGGACACAGATCTGCCAGCTCCGCAAAGCGCTTCACAGCAAGAGACTCCCGCCCCTGAGCCCAAGCTTTCGAATCTCGACGTTATGGCTCTCAAAGCCAAGATACCGCGGATCGAGGCAGAGCGCGACGCTGCGCGCGCACGAGCTCGTGAACTTGAGGATGATCTCGCTGGTGCGCGTCGGGGCGCAGGACGTGAGCGGGACCTCGAGGATGAGGTTGCTTCGTGGCGTACGCGCGCAGAGGACGCAGTGTACCGGAGCGACGTCCTCGCCGATCGGTTGAAGCGGCTACTCGCGGGCGAGTTGCCGGATGGCTTAAATCCAGACGCGGATGGTGCGTCTTCGTTCGTTCTGTAGATGGTATGTTTGCTCAACACTTTGACGTTGTATAGAAGCGATCACGCTTCTCGGTCACGTTCTGAACCGGATGCGCCGGGATGTTGCGCAGGCTGAGGCCGAGCGTGCTCGGTACGACAGCCTATCGCGAGAGCTGGAGACACTGGTTGCGCATCGCGATACGATCCCACCGCTCATCGAGGCGTTGCAACAGATTGCTGACGCCACTAGGAATATACGGTTGCCCTGATATTCCAGTCCTTATCTTTCTTACACTGTATCTTGGGCACCTCGGAAGTTTGTACGAAGAACCCCGCGTCCATGTTTATCGTTATTTTATCGGATTCACGCATAGGCAAAAGCAGCAGAATTCCATGTCATTCCACTGAACGAAATCGAAAAGCGTAGGGTCACGTTGAAGCCAGGATAGTCAGAGCGTGAGCATAGTAATGAATAAATAAACAAAGCTGGGAGCAAGTCGAAGAGCAAACAGGATAAAGCAAAAGAGATGGGCAGAGACATCAATGTGAGGAGTGTGGCGCGGTTGGTCAACGATGAAATGAAGGTGTTCAGCGCGAGACGAGACAGACAAAGGTGGTTCAGAGAGCAGCATTACATCTGCACTTTATGCGGGAGAGGTGGAGGGGATGCAAGCGCGCTACGACTGTGCATCAGGCCATTGCCGTTTGCACCCCTGCTCGCAGGTCGGCTGGCTCCAAACGAGTCCAATCCGACAGTGAACGGCGAGCTCGGACGCAAACGCAAGCCAAACGTATCGTCCTCACTCAACGTCGGCGCGATCGCCAGCGGAAGATTAGGGTCAGGGAGACCGGATGGCGACGCGAGTGCTCGCTGCAGACGTAGGTCTTCGTCGCGGGTCTCCTGGATGTATTCCCGTGGCGGGCGCGGTGCGAGCGGAGGTGGTGGAGGCGCGGTGAAAGCCGGGGAAGGGGCGGGGCTACTCGAGCTCCCGCCCTCTTCTTGAGCGTAACGCGCACGGAGCATAGCCTTCTCCTCAGCCGCCGTCATCGGACGGGCTTCAGGAGCGGCGGGCGGCAGAGGCTGCGCGCGCCCAGCGACATGTCCCGCTGGGGGTGGCTGATCCCAGTGGTCGATAGGTGGAGGCGAGCCATATTCGTCAACGGGCGGAGACGAAGCATAACCATTGATGGCGGGAGGAGAGTCGTACGCAGCAGGGGGAGGCCCGGTGTAATCGTGACTGCCTTCGGCTGACATAGGGCTGGTACCTTGGCGAGCTGCGAAGGCGTCACGGGCTTCAAACGCACGACGGAAGCGCTCCTTCTCCGGGTCGCCGATCGGTGCTTGGCTCGAGGCTGTCGTGGGCCTGAGCTCAGCTGAACCAGGAGACGGGGATCCCAGACCACGCGCTGCAGCTTCGCGTGCCTCAAATGCACGACGGTAACGCTCCTTCTCCGAGATGGCTTCATCGAACTCGCCACCAGGAGCCCACGCCGGCGGTGCGTCGCCACCTGGTGGAGAGACGGGTGCGGGACCGGCGACTGGAGGGGGAGACGAGTATGCATTGGGTCCCGACGAGCTACCCGCAACAGCGTAGCCGTTGCCATTGCCATTGCCGAAGGGCGCAGTAGCACTGGCATCAGAGGAGGGCCCGAAGTGAGACTCCTGGTGCCGCTGAACCGCGGTCGTAGCCTCTTGGAACCGGCGCAACATGGCCTTCTCCTCATCTGCCGTCATGTATCGCTGCGACGAAGATCCAGCAACACCTGTAGCAGGTCCCGGCTTGGGAGATGCGCTTTCGTCGCGACGCGTGGGCGTCCAGCCCGCAGGTGAGCCGGACTTGCTCTGCTCTGCGAACGCAGACGCGTACAAGGCTGCCCCAGCTGAAACACCAGGCTTGCTGGTCGAGTTTGCACTGTCCTTCGACCCGCCGCGCCCGTGGCCCCGCGTGTATGACTGTTGTGAGGCGGGCGCCGATGCCAGACCCTGGACTTGCTCCGCCTTTGCCTTTGCCTGCTCATACAACCTCGCTTTCTCCTCCTCGGCAGATAACCATGCAGTAGAGGCAGGTGCTGACGCAGGAGGTTTGCCATTTGGCGTCGTCGACGTCGGCGGCTGCTTGGTCGACTACATATAGGTAAGCATTTGTATCGACCGCGGCAAAACCCATTGGATAACATACCTTCAAACTGTCCGCGCGCTCTGTCCGTTGGACGTTACCCTGGACCTGGTCGACCTTAGCCTTCGCCTGCTTGTAAAGCTTCGTCTTCTCATCCTCAGCACTCGGCCAATTCGGATTGCGGGGCGGCGAAGACTGCGGCTGACGCGGGCGATCATCCTCTTCCTCAGGAATCTCCCCATCCATAGCATTCGCGATGGAGAAACCGCGAACTGGTCCGCCAGCTACACTGGCGCTGTGTGATTGAGAGCTGAACTCGCTGTCGCGCCTCCTAGCTTCGGGTACATTATTGAAGCCCCGAGCGGGAGCGGAGGCGGGAACGCGGGGTTGAGCGCCCGTGTTGAAGCCCAACTCGTCAACCTGGCTATGTCCATTACTAGACGCGGCACCGTTGCCGTGACTCGGCAATGTCGACGTTTGCCTGTTGACACAAAGTAAGTAAAGCTTGAGAACTGGATTGAGAAACACCTACTGAGGCTTTGTCTGGCTTCCACTGAGGTTCGGGACGAATCCAATGCGCCGTATAGCTTCCTGGGACACGTTCCTATAACAGAACGGTCAACGTCCATCTCTGCACAGGGTGGAAAACCAACTCACTTTGGCCAGTTCGAAACGATCACGGGCAATTCCATGATAAGCGGCTTTCCCGTGCCCATGAGCGCCTTGACAATGAGGACATACGTGACATCGACATGTTTCGCCGAGTTGAGCGTCGTAGTCGTATGCGAGTCGGGAATGGGCACAGAGAGCTCCGATCGATGATGCATCCCGCCATAAAGCGTCGCATTGACAGGTATCTTCTGTTCGCCAATGATATTGATCTTAACCTGGGGCTGGCCCTTCTTATGATGTCCGCCCTGAATCCCGACGTTGAACACCGTCGTCTCTTTGAGCGTGAACTCGAAACCGCGGAGGATGACGGTGTGTAAGGCGTCGGAACGGATTGTGGCGGTGACGAAGACGCGGTCGCCGGGTCCGTAGCAGTTCTGTGTGCGCTCGACGTTGAGGAGGACAGAGTCGTGCATGAGTTGGCGCGATTCGTGTTTCTGGTAGCATTGCCATGTGGAATGGAATTCGTGCTTGTCGATGATTATGGGCGTGCTGGTGGAAATGACCACCGGTTTGCTTCGTCGAAGAAAGCTCCTATAAAGCAAATGAGCGAGATGGGCCGATAAGTAGAAATTCTTGACGCACGTCTTGCCCTGCACACAGACCTGACCGACAAGCTCATATTTAATACCAGCTATGTGCACGTCAGCATCATATCGAACCCCTATGAAACACGCGACGTACCGCCCTTCTCGAGGGACAGGCTGGGAGGAATAGCCTCGGGTATACGAATAGTGAACGGGATATCTTGCTATAGAACAGTCAGAATTATATTCCAATCCAGTACACGAATACTCACGCTCTGGAGAACGCCCCACTCCTCGCTCGCCTGCCACAAGACGGTCGGATTCTCGCTGCCGACGATGGAGTAGAACGAGTTTGGCGGCGGCGAGGGCAGCGTCTCGATCTTCCGGAGCTCGACGCGCACGTATTTCGCCTTTGCACCCTGGGGACCGAGCCGGACTTCGACTGCCTGTCCGTCATGGTCAGCACGCGTGTTTGGGCGCTTAGCGTGAACGCGCACTCACCCCCTTGACAGCTGCCTGTGGTCGGTCCGGTGCGCCAGGTGGAATACCGGGGTAGCCTATACAATATATGAGTACATATACTCTCTTACTATGCGTGCAACATACCCTCGACGAACTCAACGTTGGGCGGTGGGCGAAGCGTGCTATCAATTCCAATTAGAAACTCCTTAAACTGACAGCGACACGTTCCATTCGAACGCACATCTTGGCCGTAGACATGACGAATCAACGAGAAGCAAAAAGAAAGAAAGTGAAGAAGGAGATTCAGAACATGCACGCGCAGACGCCGGGAGCAGGCGCGTCGACGACGAGGTCCGAGGTCAAGAACGAGTTTGGCGAAGGCTGTGTCCCCGCTATTCACTACCCGGTACATACGCGGATCACTCGGCGCGGCGCGCCCATAGTGCCTTTCGCACTGTTCATCAACATCAACCATTGACCTCGCATCAAAGTTCCAGGTCGGGGATCCGATACGTACTGCACCACACCAAACACGCAAAATACAAAGTATGACACTAGGTAAAGTAGACACAAAGAGCATAATATAAGGCCACTAAAACTTGAACTGCTTGTCCTTCTTTCCCCTCTCCCGATCTTGCATCTCCTTCTGCCGCCTCCGAGACGTCTCTTGTCCAATCATGTCGGAGAAATCTAGAATTGCGATCACACGTCAGTGACACGAGGAGATAGATTAGTTCGCCGTATGTACCTTCTGTATTCCTCGCACCCGGCACACCAGCGCGTCCGCGCGACTGCTCGTCGTATCGCCTCTTCAGCTCCTCTTCCGACATGCCCTCTAACTGGTCGGCGTCGATCGACATCTCTACGCCGTTGGCCTTGCGCTGGTACAGATAGCAACCGTCAATACATCGATCAAAGACAAAGTGCCAAAACCGGTATTCACCTTGCTACCACGCTCGTCGCCAAGTACAGGTACCGACGAAGGGTTGACACCACGTAGATCGTACCCGCGTTCGGAACCCATAATACCGCGAACATTCGTCTGCCGCTCCTCGACGACCTGATACAACGCCCGTGGTCCCCTGTCGGGCTCCGGCTCGCGCGCACCGGGTCTTTGGGCGCTCTTCCGCAACTCCAAGAAGTCGGGTGTCTCGAGACCACCGGCAACGGTTGAAACGACCGAGGTCATGCCAGACGGCGTCGCCATTCCCGACGGTGTCTGCGTGCCCTCGACGTCCATTGCTTGAGCCTCCTCCTCTTCCTCCTCCTCTTCGGATTCCTCCTCCTCCTCGGACTCTTCCTCCTCTTCAGGCTCGAGTTCGCCCCAAAGGTTCTTGTCAACCGGCTCGCCGATATCATTATCACTAGCCTTTGGCAAGACGCCAAAGACGTCACCGTATAACGGTCGGTTGTACTCGTCGAGAGGCGGCTTACCCCAACCGCCTGGATGGAAGCCCCATTGTGCTCTGGGAAAGCGGTTAGTGGCATATTACGGGCGTTAGGTTTACGATGCTCACCCCTCAGGGATAGGCGCGTTCAGACCCGGTATCCTCAGTGTAGGGTAACTTGGCGGAGGACCGAAACGCTGCATGCTAATCAACCATGGTGGAGGCGCAAGCGGAGGAATGGATAGCGCCTCGACAAGCTCAGGCGACAAGTCTCCAGGTCGCTTCTCCTTCAAAGACGTCTCAAACTCCTTTCCCTCGTAGTACCTAGAATGGCATTAGCACTTGTAGGTGGTATTCAAACCACAGTTGACGCACATTTCACCGAATCCAGAGACGACGGGTTTGGTCTGAAACTTGAAGAATGCGTCGTGCAACTTCTGATAGTCGATGTCGATCTTACCCATCTTTGGCTGCACACGCTCACGCGTCTTCTGCTTCAAACTCATGTTCGCCTCCTTTTCCTTCACGGCGTCCCTCTGCGTAGCGATACCCGTGTCCGCAATATACGCCGGCAACTGGAACGGTGGCTTCTCGATACCACGCTTGCCCTGCAAGTAGTCACGTTTAGCACTCCAGTGGGCGGGAACAGGAACGGTATTGCGCTGGGCCTTGAGCGTAAGGAGCAAACGCGGGTCGGCGGCGGAGGGGTCTGTCCATTCGACGAGTTCCGGCTTCTTGGCGAGTTGCTTGAGGTCGGCGACGGTGATCTGCTTCATCTTGCGCATCTTCTTTTTCGACAGCGGCTTCTTCTCCTCGTCGTCAGAGTCACCCTCCGAAGGCATGTCCTCGTCCGAGTCGATCAGCTCGCCTTTCTGCGGCGCGGATTCGGCAACCTCCTACGCAATGTATAGCTGAGCATCGTATAATTATAATAATAGACGCTACGTACTACAGAGCTCAAGGCATGGGCCTGGAAACGAGCAAATACGTCGGAGAATGCTTCAAGGGCTGCGCCCTCCAGCTGCTCAGACACGTACTCGACATTCTCATTCACAACAGGCTTCTTCTCCTCCGCGTCTTCCATATTCACGTCCTCGCCATCGGGTTTCTCCTACAGTACCATGTTTAATCATTTATCCTTCGAGGGGAAATAGAAAACGCGAGGACGCACCGGTGCAGACGCGAGCGCGACCTTCTTCTGCTTCAGCTTCTCGCGACGGAGCTGGTTTTTCGACTTGGCTTTGGGCTTGGACACGCCGTGGCCGTTTATGCCGTTCAATACGGGCGCTGTCTGAGTTTCGGTAGCCATGGTCGAGTAGTCGGATGGGAACACGCGAGGAGGTGGTGGCGAGAGGCAAGGCGCGTCCGATGGCTGACGTAAAGAGAAGTTCACTTCCTGACTTGCGCTCAGCGTTGCTTGCTCCTCCCCTTCACCTTGCTCTACGACTGGGTATGGCAATGAACTTCCTTGAACCCACCTTCGCAAGGTCCCTCTATGCGCAGTGAGAGGTGTCAATGCTAGCATCTGCGCTTGATTTGCCGCGCGGTATACTCGGTCCTTGAATGAATTGAACGCGCTTCTGCGCAGTACTGTAAAGCGCTGAACATCGGACTGAAGGGCTAAGATAGGTACTATCTATGGCATCCTTCTTATTCTTGGCGAAGGTCTCGCGACAATGCATCTGCGTCTAACTGTGCAGTGCCTTGTGCTCAACACAGCATCTCCAGGCGCCAATCCGTATATTAAGTGTCGTCCAATATAGAATCGGATACTCACTTGCCTCTTCGCACCATGGAGTTACACTTCACTCGCCCCAACCTTCTTAACACCGTTCTTCGCGACGAGCATGGTACTCCCGTATACAGAATCGAGACGGATGGCCCTGCACTTCAGTTATCAGAGCGCACGACCATCATCTCGCGTTTCGTCAACGTGCCGGCGCCTGGGTCAGCTGAGCGTGTGCTAGCAGACAACATGTCGGATACGGACATCTTGTTGAATGCGCTTGAGGAGCAACCCATCGGGCAGATTGTGTGGCGTCGCCTGAAGCAGTCAAGTCTGAAGTTCGACGGGAAGGAGGTCAAGGTCAATGACTTTATGCCATTGTCTAAAACCTATGCCAAGTCAGTATCTTGCAATACTGCATCAGCACTTCCCACTGAATAAGCCTTAGACGACGTACCTTCACGGCGCAGAACGGCGAAGAATACACCTGGGTATATGCAGAGGACCGCTCCAGGGTATGCTCTCTTTCATCTTAATTGAATTGCACGGATCTAATTAGCTTTCACAGCTGGAGAAGGGACCACCAAATACGACTCCCCGCTTCTCTGTAGTCGAGCACAACAGGCGCAAGCGCGGCCTCCTAGGCAAAGAGTCCCTCCACCCATGGCTCAGGATCGCGAAAGAATGCACGCTCATTCTGGACGAGATCATCTTGACGTTTGTTTGGGTGGAGAGGCGCAGGAGCGAGAAGGAGTACATGGACTTTGACGGGAGCGTCAACGGCATGGCCTACAGCGTTGACAACTATTGATGTAGTGTCACTCGACTACTATGTGTTGGACGCCGTTCTGTATCATTGTCGGGAAAATGAATGTACTGGGAGCTCACGAAAAGGACAGCCTTGTGCGAGACGCATCAGTACTGGTTCTCTACCCCAGCTTCGCGTGCCCGCCCCGCAAGTGAATCGAACCGAGCACTGCTCCTCGCACTCTCAGGGTGAGACGAGCACCATGTCTGGTACTCTCGTTGGGCTTGGCGGAGGTCTCGCGGTCCACAGGTACCCGCGTCTGACTGCACTATACCTCGTCTGCTGTTTTAACCGCCATGCAGTTACAACACAGCATAGTCAGGCGTCTATTTGTTGTAGGCTATAAAGCCAGTCCTAGTTACCAAGCGCCCCACCAGCTCGCACCCTCCTGCTATGGAACTGCATTTCACCCGTCCCGATCTTCTCAACGCCGTCCTTCGCGACGCCCACGGTACTCCGGTGTATAGAATCAAGACGGACTCTGCTCTCCGCGTCTCTGAGCGCACAACTACGCTTTCGCGCATCATAGGCGCGCCAACACTAGAATTACCTGAGCTCGTTTCAGCGGATTACAAGTCGGACTCGAGCTCGGATCTATCAGTGTTGGATGGCCTGCAGGAGCAGCTCGTTGGGCAGGTAGTATGGCATAAACTCAAGCAGTCGGTCCTCCATTTGATGGGAAGGAGGTCCAGGTGGATGACCATATGCCGTCGTCGAAGGCCTACGCCAAGTGAGCCGCTTCTACAGTTCTACCTTCATCGTCTGCCTCCTTGCTTAACTGGCTGTAGGCGACGCACATTCACGGCAACGAACGGTCAGGAGTACACCTGGGTGTACGAATGGGACTCATCCACGGTAAGCTCCACATGTCTTCACCAAATAATGAATGCAGGCTGAGTCCGCCTTCAGTTGGAGAAGGGGCCACCTGGTACTACGCCACGACTTTCGGTCGTCGAGTACAACAGGCGCAAGCATGGTCTCTTGCCAGGCAAAGACTCCAGTTATCCCTGGCTTAGGATCGCTGAGGAAAGCGTGCCGATTCTGGACGAGATTATCTTGACATTCATCTGGGTGGAGAGACGCAGGCACGGGAAGGAGTACATCGGCTTTGACGGGGGCGTCAACACTTTCCCGACGAGTATCGACAATTGGTGAGACTCGAGAAACCTTGACTGTACATTGACATGTACTACGAATGTTATAATCAAGTATCATTGTATCATTGTATTGTGCATCGAGTGGACCGCGGTGACGACACGGACGATACTAGTACTGGCGTCTAGACTGACCGAGACAAGAGCACACCGCATATTGTGTTCTCAGCGACTAAGCGTATGTAAGAACGAGTAGACCGACTCTTTTGTCATGAGATGCGAGTTCGGCGCAGATGCATGCTCGAAGTTGCTGTACAAGTTGTGGCCACTGGCGGCGCGTCTCGACGCGTCGAGGGCGCACGATGACATCACGCGTCGAGCGCTCCCAGCGATGTCCTGACAAGCGAAGGCGCTCGTAGCTTGCACACGAACCGCCATCACCCTACCCTCGATCGAGCAAGCAGTCAGCCAGGATGGCATCCTCTTACCTTTCCGTCTTCTCGCGCGGTGCTGCCGCTAGGATGCCTTTTGGCCCCCAAGCATTCATGTGCCGTTCCAACGCGACGCAGGGGCTAGCTCAACGCGCACAAGCCGCCTTCTCCACTGCCAGTACTGTACAGTCTGCTGTAACTCGCCAGGCTACTCGTCCGCGCGGAATGGGCTGGGGCGTTGCGGGAGCTGTCACTCTCGGCTTGGGTATCTCGGCATTCTCGAGCAGGAATAGCGTCTACTGTGAACGTACGTATAGCCTGACTTTCTGCACAGCGTCGAATGTTGACTGACGGTACTCTTTCCCTAGCTGGTGACAAGGTTGGTTCGCCAACGCCCGCAGCGCCGCCTAAGGGTGCACCGGCCAATGATGGCTTCCCTGATGCGCCCAAGTCTAACATCAACCTCTACGAGCTCTCTTTCGGCTCGGTATGCGGCGGTTGCGCCGGTGTATTCGTCAAGAAGGGCGCGAAGGCACTCGCTTTCATGCTCGGTGGTGTATTTGTACTGCTGCAGGTGAGATTGGATCCCTTCCCTTCAAACGAGTGCAAGGCTGATGCCCGCTTTTACGAACTCAGTACCTCGGATCCGCATCCATTGTCAAGGTTGACTGGACCAAAGCCGGCAACCGCTTCGAGCGCCTGTTCTACAGGACAGACGCAACAGGCGCGCGTCACCCGCCGACCGTCGGCTCTCTGTGGCGCTGGCTCGTCGATTTTTTGACGGCCGACTTCCAGCCTCGCGCGTCCTTCATTGCAGGCTTTGCGCTTGGAATTCGCATTGGGTAAATGTAGTCGCATACTGTACGGGGATAATGAAGGAGAAATACACGAGAGATCTTGCGAAGCGCACTTCAAAGCCTAAAGCCCCTAAGACCACGTGTATTGTAGCCATCAACGATTTTTGAGCAGTCCACTTGCTTTCTCGCACTCAACCCGTCTGCTTTACCCACCACACCTTCTAAGCTTGCGTTATCTATCACTATGGGCCGTCGCGCAAAGAACAAGCAGGGTGACCCCGCACCTCTGGGCGACAAAAATGCACCGCGCGAGTCTGCGAAAAAGCTCGGGAAGCGCAAGGCTGAACCTGAGGCTGCGTCTGAGAGCAAGCGGCCTGCTAAGAAGGCGAAGGAGTCTTCTTCTGGGGCTGTAGTCTCTAAGGCGAAGCAGAGTAAGGGGAAGACTGCGAAGACAAAGGGACAGGCTAAGGGAGAGTCTTGGGATGGGTTGCCCGACGGCGGGAGCGAGGGCTGGGAGGACGTCGAGGACGATGCAAATGCCAAGGCTCAAACAAAGTACGCTATCTCAGGTTTGAACTACTGAGTGTATACTAACTTTGATAGATCCCTCTTCGACGATAGCGACGGAGACGAAGCGCACGGCTTCATTGGCGATCTTAACGAATTCGAGGAGCTCGAGGACGAGTACGTCCCCTACTTTCATACACATAGCTTTCTTCTCATCTGTGTCGTGTTTTTAGTGATGAGCTGCGTGGACCAACTATGGAGCTTGATCTTGGTTCGGACGAAGAGGACGAGGAGCTCGCCGCCCCTGCCGCAAAACTACGCTCAAAACGCTCAAAACAGGCCGAGCGCCCCGCAAAGATCATCCCCACCGGCTCAGACTTGTCAGACTCGTCCGACGACGAAGATGCAGACGATGAGGATGGGCCTGTCACTATTGCGAATATGGAG
This sequence comes from Peniophora sp. CONT, assembly GCA_001632445.1. Lineage (NCBI taxonomy): Eukaryota > Fungi > Basidiomycota > Agaricomycetes > Russulales > Peniophoraceae > Peniophora > Peniophora sp. CONT. The sequence goes on along the minus strand of KV424653.1, from coordinate 28,293 downwards.
GCACGCTCGCGCGCACTAGACTCTGCGGCCGCGCGTGAAGCTGAGCTTGACGAGGCGGAGCTGCGTGCGGAGGCGGAGGGTGAGGATGATAGCGAGTTTGAGGGTGCAGATGGTATGGAGGGGGACGAGGCGCTTGACGAGGACGCGTTCGTGCTTCCTACGGCTGAAGAGCGCGAGGCGGAGAAAGCGACGGGTGGTCCAGACGTACATTCGGTGCAGCGCCGCATGCGAGAATGTGTGCGCATACTTGGCAAGTGGAAGAAGCTGGGCACCAAGACAGGCAGGTACGTGTACGGTATGTTTGCGCCTTTGAACCAGTACTAACTTTCACGCGCAGGCGCAGGGTTGAGTTCGTTGACCAGCTGCTGGCAGACATTGCGAGCTACTATGGCTATAACGACTTCTTGACGGAGAAGCTCTTTCAGCTGTTCTCGGTGCCGGAGGTTTGTATCATCATATTGCCTCTATCCAGCGGATGTTGATCAGTCTATATACAGGCAATTGAGTTCTTCGAGGCCAATGAAGTGCCGAGGCCGGTCACAATCCGCACAAACACCCTTCGCGCTCGTAGACGCGATCTCGCACAGGCGCTCATCAACCGTGGCGTGAACCTGGAGCCCATAGGCAAATGGACGAACGTCGGACTGCAGGTCTTCGAGAGCAGCGTCCCGATTGGTAACAATGCCCTTTCGTGCCCGGCACAAGACAATCTGACAAGCTTACAGGGGCAACGCCGGAGTACCTTGCCGGGCACTACATGCTTCAGGCAGCTTCGTCTTTTCTGCCGGTTATTGCGCTCGCTCCGCAGCCGCACGAGCGCGTACTGGACATGGCTTCGGCGCCCGGTGGCAAGACGACCCATATCGCCGCATTGCTGCAGAACACCGGTGTCGTATTCGCGAATGACTCGAACAAGGCGCGCGTGAAGAGTCTGACGGCGAACGTGCATCGTCTGGGATGCAAGAATGTTGTAGTGTGCAACTACGACGGCCGCGAGTTCCCCAAGGTCATTGGCGGTTTCGACCGCGTGCTGCTCGACGCGCCATGCAGCGGGACGGGCGTCATCAGCAAAGACGCGTCTGTCAAGATCAACAAGGTTCGTCCGGAGCAACATGATAGCTGTTCTGCTGATGCTGATGTGCGCCTCCTCGTCTGTTCTCTCTCCATTCTGTTCTGTTCTGGTCGTGTGCCACCCATCCGACCCCGTTACCCGTGCGCTATCGCCCTATCTATGGCGTTTGACCACGCCAGTCGGAGCGGGACTTTGCACTCCTATCGCACTTGCAGAAGCAGCTGATCCTTTGCGCAATCGATAGCGTGAATTCCGGAAGCAAGACGGGCGGGTACGTCGTTTATTCGACTTGCAGCGTCACGGTGGACGAGAACGAGTCGGTGGTGGATTATGCGTTGAGAAAGCGCCCGCACGCGAAGCTCGTCGACACCGGACTCGAGTTTGGCCGCGAGGGCTTTACGAGCTTCCGCGGGAAGACGTTCGACCCTAGCGTGAAGCTCACGCGTCGGTTCTACCCGCACGTGCACAATATGGATGGCTTCTTCGTGTCCAAGTTCAAGGTCGGGAAGCGGTCTAAGGTGCAGGCGAAGGACAAGGACGGTGAGGACGCTGGCACTGCTATGGATGTCGATGGGGAGCAGGAGCCCGTTGGGTTCAATGATGAGGAGGACGCGCCGTACCTCGAGGGTGAGCGCAACCCTGTTCATATGCTTTATACGGCGCAGCAGCTAACGATGCTTCTTTCTCTCTCGCTCAGAGGCCAAACGGACACGCATGAAGGCAAAGGGTCTGCGCGTCAAGCCGCGCAAGGCTCCTGTGGTCGAGGCTGCGGCGTAGGAGTGCCCGTTGAAAAGTACTGCGTAATAGTCACTGTACCACTGCTGTATTTGACTCGACTCGTTGAACTCGGGGCCGCGAGCTCGAGGCGATCTGAAACAGCGGAAGCTCTATCTCTGACGTAGATCGGGCCCGCTAGCTTCATTCCGCACTGCCGCCCAGAGTATTTAAAACTGCGGACGTATGTACAAGCTACGAGCAGTCTATATGCGGCTGTAAGTATGATCTTTACGGAGCGCAGTGTGGGTGTCAGGTCGAGTAACGCATACGTGGGCGAGGTGAAGAATAGAGCGACGTGTGCGGGTAAAAAAGAAGGTCAAAGAGCATCTTCCGGAAGTGTCGATCAACGATCTCATGTGCGTGGCTTCCGTCGCAGAGCAACCAAACGGCCGATGATAACGGCAAGCGAGTTCTAGAAGGTGCCGCGCTCAACTGAACTTTGAATTGAGATCAAATGGGCTTCAGTGGGTTTGCCCCGCGCGAACCCTCCTTTTCGTGCTCAACGCGCCGTACGACGTGCACGACGCGCCGGACAGGCAGTGAAAGAGACGTAAGAGGCGTCGGTTGGGTGCGGACGATCCGGCAGCCGTTGCGACGGGATGAAGAGACGGCGAGCAATAGTAGCGTCGTGCGATCAATTTAGGCGAAGCGGCCCCGTCATGCGTGCGTGATGGGCTGGGCGTCCGCGCGTTCTCATGGTATTTTTTCGGTGCTTTCCCTGCGCTTTCTGCGCTTTGAAAAGAGTATTGTAGATATACTTTAATGGCAAGCAAAGCGAGTGTATACGGCTAGGCAATCGAGCTGAGGGCGGGTAGCGAGGCAGAAGGAGAGATGTGAAACGTGTTGTTGGCAGAAGTTGCGGCTAGGGCGGCCAGATCCGGGTGTTGCCGCGGCGGGAGGTATAAGGCTCTAACTTGGAGGATTTCGCTATCAGCCTCCCCTTGTTCCCAAGCCCCGACCACCTCACTCCTTCTTTCTCTCTTCTATCCTCTCTTCACTAATGTCTGCCGAGGCTCCCGTCGTCGCTGTTCCCGCTGAGGAGGTCAAGGCCGCTGAGCCCGCCGCTGAGACTCCCGCTGCTGAGCCCGTTGCCGTAAGTTCGACTTTGTCTCGCGTGCTGTTGCGCCCGTCTAATTTACGTTTTCTGTAGGAGATTGCCCCCAAGGCTGAGGAGACGCCCGTTGGCGCGGCTGACCCCGTTGTCGTTGCTGCTGTGACCGAGGCGGTCAAGCCCGAGGAGGTCAAGGCTGAGGAAGCCAAGGCCGCCGAGGAGACTGCCGCTGAGGCGCCCGCTGCTGACGCTGCGGCTGCCGAGGAGAAGCCGGTGCGTTCATCTCATTGCCTGCCCTTTGTTTATCTTACTTATGACGTGGCACAGGCTGAGCCTGAAGCCGTCAAGGACGAGAAGCCCAAGAGCCCCAGCCTCTTCGCCAAGCTGCTTGCACCGTTCAAGGGTGACAAGAAGGAGAAGAAGCCCAAGGAGAAGAAGGAGAAGGCTAAGAAGGAGGAGGCCAAGGTGCGTTTCTTTCAGGACTTTTGCATTACTTTCGTCTAATCATTAATTTAGGCCGAGGAGCCCGCCGCCGAGGCCACCACCGAGGCCGCTCCCGCCACTGAGGCTGAGCCTGCTACTGAGGCCGCCGCTGCACCCGCTGCGGAAGAGCCCACCAAGGAGACGTGAGTGATCGCCGCTTCCCATCAGCCTGACAACGGTTATTGATTGTTTGATAGTGAGACCGCTCCTGAGGTCGCTGCCCCCGCTGTTGAGGCTGAGGCCGCTCCCGCCACCGAGGCACCTGCTGCTGAGGCGCCCGCCGCTGAGGAGCCCGCCAAGGAGGAGGCGAAGGAGGAGACCGTGCGTTATTCTTTATCCAACACATCTTATCTTTGCTGACCGTCTTGCAGAAGGAGGAGAAGAAGCCCAAGAAGGTTGGCCGCCGCCTTTCGTCGCGTGTGACCGACCTCTTCAAGCCCAAGCCCAAGGCGGAGACTGCCACCCCGGCCAAGGTCGAGGAGAACGCGCCCCAGCTCGAGGAGCCGACCCCCGTCGCTCCCCTTGAGAACCCCGCGACCGAGGAGGCCAAGCCTGCCGACGCTGCGGAGGCGAAGCCCGAGGCTGCTGAGGAGGCCAAGCCCGCTGAGGAGACGAAGGCCACCGAGACGCCCGTCGTGACTGCATGAGCGTTTCTTCGACGTCTCATCCACGTCCCTTGACGCCCTCTGAATGACCGTTACGAGCCACATCTTCGCCTCGCTACCGCACATCTCGCTTTGCCCATCCTTATACCTCTTAGCTATCGGTCTCTCCCTCTCATACTTTGTCTCTCTGCGTCCTACTGTTCCATGTTTTCGTACGTTACACGCGGATCCTGGATTCTCCACGGATGAATACCTTCGCGCTATCACTCCCTCTTCCAGTACCCGCTGCCTTCACCTCTTCACTAATAGCGATCTCAACTGATACCCTGGTTTTTCTTCACTACCATGTCGGATCGTGTGCACATGTCCCCTACAGGCCACCCTGCTCAGTAAACCATGTCATTTGCTGGCTTGCTTTCCAGGGTGTGCTCGTCTGTCTTGATTTTCCATTCCTTTTGTGCAGAAAAACTTCGCATTGTGTGAAAGGTTGATTTCGAGTCATTGTTTGAGAGCATGCGTTCAACGTTGATGGTCGCGCGCGCCGAAGACGTTGATCCGTAAAGTGAACGACCTTGCTCCGTGACTTCATGGCTCCGAAATCATCTGCGGGTAAAGAAAAGCTGGTGAATGAGGAGGACGAGGTGCTGCAGGCCGTCCTGCTCGCCGACTCGTTTGACTCGCGCTTCAAGCCGCTGACCACGGGCAAGCCCAGGGTGCGTGCGCGCACGCCCTGATCGGGCCGTTCTAATCTGGCTGCTGAGATGGGTTTGTACTAGTGTTTGCTACCGATCTGTAATGCACCGCTACTGGACTGGACGCTAGAGAGTCTTGCGCTTGCGGGCGTACAGGAAGTATTCGTGATCTGCCGCTCGCATGCCGACCAGGTCAAGGAGGCTTTACAGTGCGTTTATATTTACATACATCCATCCAACATTCCTACCAGTGTCCTTATATCGGGCTGACCGTACTCTTACAGAAAGAGCAGGTGGAACGCACCAGGCTCAGGCTTGAAGATCGTACCGATCTTGACCGCCAAAGAGACGTTCTCTCCCGGCGATGCTCTCCGCGATGTATACACCCATGGCGTCGTGACGGGCGACTTTGTACTCGTGTATGGAGATCTTGTTAGCTCTATACGGATCGAGGAGGCCGTTGCGGCCCATCGCGAGCGTAGGAGGGTGAATAAGGATGTGATCATGACTATGGTGGTCAAGGAGAGTGGCGCACGGCATCGCACAAAGTACGTTTATTACAGCAAGGCAGGGCGAAGTACTGAGGATGCTTAGATCGCGCGGAGATGCCGCTGTATACGTGATTGATCCTGCGACGGACGAGTGCCTACACTACGAACCCGTCACTGGCTACCCACCCACAAAACGCGCCCGCATCCCACGAGAGATCCTGGCTGAACACCCCGATGTCGAAGTGCGGTACGATCTCCTAGACTGCGCCGTAGACGTCTGCAGCGTCGAAGTGCCCTCTCTCTTCCAAGACAACTTCGACTACGCGGACGTACGCCGGGACTTCGTTCACGGTGTGCTCACTAGCGATCTGCTCATGAAGAATATACACGTTCATGTGGCGAGGGAGGGGTACGCGGCGAGGGTAAAGGATACGAGGAGTTATGATGCTATCAGTAAGGATATTTTGGCGAGGTGGACGTTCCCGCTTGTGCCGGATGATTATCATCCTGCGGGACAGGCGTATGAGCTTTTGAGAGGGAATAAGTACCATGCGAAGGATAACTCGATCGTGCTTTCTCGGTACGTTCATTAGTCTTGTCGATCTCAAGCTTCATATCTGACTTCGCGCGTAGGACATGTAAGATCGGGAACAACACGCTCATCGGACCTTCATGTCGTCTCGAAGACGAAGCGCAGCTCATTGCGTCTACGCTCGGTACAGGATGTATCATTGGTCATCATGCGGTAGTGCGCAACTCGTATCTTTTGGACGGCGTGACGGTTGGACGCGGCGCTGTGGTCGAGAATGCGATCGTCGGCGCCAACGTCAAGATTGGTGACGATGTACGCGTTGGACGCGGTTCTCTCATCGGTGATGGTGTTGTGCTTGCGGCTGGGTCGAGGTTGATGCCCTTTGAACGCGTCTCCCGGTTCAGAGAGGGTGATGAGGCTGAAGACTCCGACTCCGAGTACGATGAGGCGGAGACTCGTACGTGCTTATTCCACCGCACGCAGCGAGTACATGGCTAACAATATGAATACACAGACCAGGAGCAGCTTGCTGCCTCGTTAGGGAAGGGCTCGAACGCGTTCATATGGCCAAGAAAAGCGGCCACGTTCGAAGACGAGGACCCGGACGACGCGCCAATAGACAGCTTCAACAACTTACGCCTCATGCGTATCGGTACGCGCTGATCTTCTCTGCCCATCATACCCGTGTTGACGATCTACACGTACATGTACAGGCGACGAACACAAAGACCTCGAACTCTCAGACGACGGTTCGATTACGTCTTCTGAAGACTCTGAATCCGACGACGAGTCGGACATGCTCATTGCACGCGCCACGCCATCGTCTTCCTCTACTTCGTTACAAACGGCCAATCTCGCGTCTGCGGCTGTATCGGCTGGTGCGCAAGCAGCCGAGGACGAGTTCAGGCATGAGGTGGAACAGAGCTTGGCGCGTGCATTTGCTGAGGGACATAGTCTCGACAACGCGTCCGTTGAGCTCAAGACGTTACGCATGGCAAGCAACGTGCCCCTGCGCAAGGTGCGCGAGGCAGTCGTGGCGGCGATCGTCGAACGCATACCTATTGGAGGAGGCCCGGCCGAGCAGAGGAAGGGAATTACGACGGTTGTTCAACGATGGGGTCCGCTCATCAACTTGATTGGTGGTATCGACGGCGTGGAAACGACTACGATTCTGCAGGTAAGCGAAACGCGGTTGTGGCGTGTTGGCCAGTCGTCTGATCTTTGATTGACTTGTAGGAACACTGCGCCCAATCGGAACGGTTCCCGCTTTTCGGTCAGATATTGGTTCAGTTGTACCAGAACGACGTGGTGGAGGAGGACGATATTCGTGCGTGGCATGCGCAGCCCCAGTCTAAGGGAGTCAATCTGCCGGACGGAGAGACTAAGGAACGTACACAAAAGTGCTGGCTTGTTGGTGCTCAGATGATCCATCAGTTTGACGAGCAGGAGAGCAGCGAGGAGGGGTCGGACGAAGAGAGCGACTAGTTGTACAATGAATAGATAGCCCAAGATGGAGTTTCAGTTGTCTCTTGTAGCCTTAGCTCAATTGTATGCCGCTTGTTGTAGACAAGACCGATCTTGGACCCGGTTATTGTGATGACCCACGTTCCTGCCTTCCTGACACGAGACTTTACCTTGGTTTGAATTGCCGAAGGCACGAATAGTTGGGCACCGATGGTGCGATTTTCGCGCCGCGCGCTCAAAACCAACGGACAGCAGTTTCAGTTGTTGTTCAAGGACCCCCATCTTCCTTTGACCTTCCCCCCGGACTCCTTTCCTTTCCTTCTCCTATAGACAACAATGGCACCCAACGCAGCTCTCGCGCCCGGCCACTTCCTCTTCACGTCCGAGTCCGTCGGCGAGGGTCACCCCGGTATGTAGCTGACACGTTTCATAGTAGATCTTGTACTTACATTGTACAGACAAAATTTGCGACCAGGTCTCTGACGCTATCCTGGATGCCTGCCTCGCGCAGGACCCGTTCTCGAAGGTCGCATGCGAGACAGCGTCCAAGACGGGGATGATCATGGTCTTTGGCGAGATCTCGACCAAGGCGAACATCGACTACCAGGCCGTCATCCGCAACGCGATCAAGGACATCGGCTACGACTCGTCCGACAAGGGATTCGACTACAAGACCTGCAACATCCTCGTCGCCATTGAGCAGCAGTCGCCCGACATTGCCCAGGGTCTCGACCACGGCTCGCTCGAGAACATTGGCGCCGGTGACCAGGGCATCATGTTCGGTTACGCCACGGACGAGACGCCTGAGCTCATGCCCCTCACCCTCGTCCTCGCCCACAAGCTCAACAAGGCAATGACCGTCGCACGCAAGTCCGGCGAGCTCGACTGGCTCCGCCCCGACAGCAAGACCCAGGTCACGGTCGAGTACAAGCGTGACGGCGGCGCGATGATCCCTCTCCGCGTCGACACCATCGTCGTCTCGACCCAGCACGCCGAGGAGATCACGACCGAGGACCTCCGCAAGGAGATCCTCGAGAAGATCATCAAGAAGGTCATCCCCGCCAACCTCCTCGACGACAAGACCGTCTACCACATCCAGCCCTCTGGTCGCTTCGTCATCGGTGGTCCCCAGGGTGACGCCGGTCTCACTGGCCGCAAGATCATCGTCGACACCTACGGCGGTTGGGGTGCGCACGGTGGAGGTGCCTTCTCCGGAAAGGACTTCTCCAAGGTCGACCGTTCGGCCGCGTACACCGCACGCTGGATCGCCAAGTCGCTCGTCAACGCGAAGCTTGCCCGCCGTGCTCTCGTCCAGCTCTCGTACGCCATCGGTGTCGCTGAGCCGCTCTCCATCTTCGTCGACTCGTACGGCACCAGCCAGAAGACCGACGAGGAACTTGTCCAGATCATTCAGAAGAACTTTGACCTCCGGCCCGGTGTCATCGGTATGTGTTCCTGTATCATCATCGCATATCCGAACAGCCGATCTGACGGCGTCCCGCTCTTTTCACAGTCAAGCAGCTCGACCTCCAGAAGCCAATCTACCGCAAGACCGCCTCGTACGGCCACTTTGGCAACTCCGAGTACACCTGGGAGCAGCCCAAGCAGCTCTCCCTATAATTCTCCTGTCCGGTCTCTTTGATGTCGTCGTCCCGTCTGTTCGCTTTCAACACGCAATTGCATACCACCGCACGCATTGGGAAGTTCATCCTTCCCCGTTATCTTTATTGCACATCGTCTTCGCTACACACACTAGATACGCTTAGTTAGCGTACTCCCTCCTAACGACCCCGTCATTCCCTGCGCGGGCTGCCCACCGCCCGCTCCTCACGTCCGCTCCTACCCGCTCTCTCCTCTCTCAATCCCCCGCCGCCGCCACTCGTGTACTTTACATAGGTCTCTTGGATTAGTAGCCGCCGCACACCCGCTCCTGTACAGCCTCGCTCGTTCGTGAAATGCTAATTGCGTTCAACCGCGACCATCATACTGTTTTCGGAGGACGTAGAGCGCCCATCGCCATCGATGCTGACGGCGATGGGAAAATGAGCCGGTAAAATATCGAGAGTGGCAAAGAATGGACACGCTCAGGGCGACGCATGGATATCGATGCCTGCGCACGGCAGCGGACCGGACTCTGCGTCCGACAGGCAATTTATACGGGCAAAATTTCGGGAGACTGGGGTTCAATGTGTCCGTCATCGTCCTCAGACCGACGTCGCCCGTCGCTGCAACCGACGTTGCGCGTACCGCCGTACGGCTAGCTAACTCTTTGAACTAACAAGTGCGTCGGTCTCTTCTGATCTTGGGATGTTCGGACCGATTGCTCACTTCTGCGCGCTTGTGCCACACAGTGTGTGGTATTCTTGGTCTGCTTTTGCACGATCCCGCGTACGACGCTGCGCCGGAGATCTGGGAGGGTCTCTCGCTCCTGCAGCATCGTGGACAGGATGCGTGCGGTATCGTCACCGGCGGGTCCAAGGGCCGATTCTTCCAGTGCAAGGCGAACGGCATGGTCCGCGATGTGTTCGACGCCGCTGCCATCGCCCGCCTCAGCGGCGCCATGGGTATCGGACATGGTATGTCTGATTGCATACTCTGCAGTTGATCTTATTCTTATGTTTCTGTCAGTCCGCTACCCGACCGCCGGCAGCTCGAACCACGCCGAAGCCCAGCCGTTCTACGTCAACTCGCCCTATGGTATCTGCTTCGCCCACGTCCGTCTCCATCTTACCCCTCCATTCATACACAAACTGACAGACAAGCCAGAATGGAAACTTGATCAACACCGCGAGCCTCCTCCGCTTCATGGACGCCGAAGCGCACCGACACATCAACACCTCCTCAGACTCTGAGCTTCTCCTCAACATATTCGCCAACGAACTCCAGAAGACCGGGAAGTTCCGTATCAACGAGGATGATATCTTCACGGCCGTTGGAGGACTTATGAAGACTGTCAGCGGCGCGTACGCTTGTGTCGCGATGCTCGCAGGTTTCGGGATTATCGCATTCCGCGACCCGAACGGGATCCGGCCGTGCGGGTTGGCGTCTCGCAAGTCCGCTACTGCACCGGGCGGCCGCGACTGGCTTATCGCGAGCGAGAGCGTCGTTGCCGATGCTGGTGGGTTCTCTGACTGGGAAGACGTGCGGCCAGGCGAGGCGATCATTATAACTCGTCATGGCGGTGTTTCGCGTAGGCAGGTGTCTGAGCCAGCTCAGTTCGCACCGGATATCTTCGAATACGTATACTTCGCGCGCCCGGATTCGGTGCTCGATGGGATCTCCGTGTACCGCAGCCGGATGGCCATGGGCGACGCGCTCGCGGACGAGGTTCGCCGTGTACTTGCGGAGAAGAATATCTCGGTCGACGTCGTCATTCCTGTTCCCGATACGAGCCGCGTCGCTGCGCTCAACCTCGCTCAGGCGTTGGGCTTGCCGTACCGCGAGGGATTCGTCAAGAACCGTTATGTTGGCCGGACATTCATCATGCCCGGGCAGCAGATGCGCAAGAAGAATGTAAGGCGCAAGCTCAATGCCATGGCGCTCGAGTTCGCAGGCAAGAATGTACTTTTGGTCGATGGTAAGACTGGCATCTATTCTCGATCATATATGAAGATCGCTTATATGCTTTTGTAGACTCCATTGTGCGCGGTACGACGTCCAAGGAGATCATCCAGATGGCGAAGGACGTCGGCGCAAAACAAGTCATCATGGCCTCATGCGCGCCTCCCATCCGATACTCGAATGTCTACGGCATCGACATGCCCTCACGCGTCGAGCTCGTTGCGCATGGACGCACGACTGAAGAAGTAGCAGAAGAAATTGGCGCAGACCTCGTCATCTACCAGACTTTACCCGACCTCATCCAGTCGGTGCGCGGCCTGAACCCCGCCATCAAAGAGTTTGACTGTTCAGTCTTCTCTGGCTCGTACGTGACTGGAGGTGTCGACGAGGAGTATCTCTCCGGTCTGGAACGCATACGTGCCGACAACGCAAAGGCGAAGCTTCAGGTCGGTGGCATCGGCGCGTTGGAGGGTAAGGGTGGCGGAGGTGTTGAGACGCCGGGTGAGGAACAGCCTGTCGCTGCTTCTGGAGCGCCGACGAATGGAACGGATGATACCGTAGGGTTGCATAATTCATGGCGCGCGAGCTGAACGTGTCGCGTAGCACTGTATCGTTAGATTGGGGGCCAGTGGCTGGGCTGTATAGAGTAGAAAATAACGTGTAGAACATTGTATAGCGGTATATGTGAAAACCAAAGCAGTTGTCATTGACTCCTTGCTGAGTCCTTGCGAATACGTTTGTGGGTAATCGATGTGTACCGTATATGTTGAGCGCTGGTCCGTGCTGTCAAGATCCAGATTCAGAACACGCGTTTGCCTCCCGCCGTCACCTCACTTGCATCGCCAAACCAGCTGTAGCCTCCTAGGGAAACATTCCATCCCAAACATGTCTTCTATGCTAGTCTAATGTTCCGTACGTGCAACATGCGGGCGTCTGCTTTCAGAAACTAGACAGACTCTGGGAAGCGGCTTTGCCTCGAGGCCTGGCATTTACTCCTGTGCACGTCAGTAAGCGTTTGGTACGGTGATGCTTCTCGTTCCGCATCCCACAAATGGACCCAGAGCCGACATAGGATACTCTCGGATTGAGCTGCGCAACTCTTCCTCTTCCGGTTCTCAAAAGGGGGATCGTTCCATAAGAGTTGAGTCTCGCGCGTTACGCCCTATTGCCACTTCACCCGAATCGCACAAAACGGCTCAAGTTAAGCTACGTATAGACCTCATTGCAACATCGTGGTACTATCGATGTTATGGAAGTTCGTCATCTCGCCATTTGGACTGCCAGCCAGACGCGGCCACGATGAGTGTTTGTACTCGGCTTGTACCGCACTCGTCGGATGGGCTGCATATGAACCACGGCTCACTTTTACCTCGGATAAACTAAGGCTGAATGTCTCAGTGCCTTGCATATCACACTAGTGCCTCTCCTACAGAAGAAACTCAGTACAATCCACTGACGTAGCTCTCTGACAGACAAGCGTCGGCATTGGCGCTTCGTCTCATTTAATCTTCCCAGCCCGAAGCTCGAGGGCGGCGGCGGATGTAATACGGAACGTCGCCGTTCCCCACTGATCTGCTCGTCTCTCCAAGGGGGACTTGCATCATGGGTGGTTTAGTTACGAGAAGAACAAGGTTACTACCCGAATCAGGCACCTCGTAGGACAAGGCAGTACCGTGGTGTGACGGTTCTTGGACCGTAAGCCTATATAACACGGGCACGTTCCGACTGCCGCCATTCACCTCCCACTCCTTATTTCATGACCAAATATCTTTCTCGACGCAGGCGGTCAGTACATCCTATCTTGACCCGTATGAGGATGGCATATGCTGACTTCCCCTCGCTCAGTTTGACGCTTTCGTCGCAGGCTAAACACGATGCCTGCGTACGAGCTGACCCTTGTTATGTTCAACACCTTCCCCTCGAGCTGCTCGAGCTCGTGTTCGGCTTCGTGAGGGAGATCGACCCTCCTCATTCCTATCCAGGATACATGTATCCAGGCTGGTTACGTGTCCTCTCAGTATGTTCGTGGTGGCGGACGGTGAGCTCGAACAGAGGTGTCCATCTCGTCATGACAGTCGCTTACGTGTATTATACAGGCTGCCACAAATTGCCCTAGGCTATGGGACGTTGTTCCTGGCACTGATCTGACACCGTCATGGGTATTTCGGATGGTGACATACTCGAAACACATCCCACTGGGCCTCTCGGTCAACTCGTCAAAGCTGGCGCGCGGGAACCCAAAGCAATCACTATCCCGTCTCCTGGACACGGTTGCGCATCGTCTAAATCATCTCCATCTCGTGATAGATAGTGATGCGGAAGAGGTGGCGGCTGCCCTGCGCGAAGCGCCTGCAGCTTCTGGCTTGCACTCTCTCAGCATCACTGCGAATAGCGCTGCCGTCCTACTACCGACGGACGTCTTCTCCCATGATACCGCCCAGCTCAGAAGGCTCACACTCGTCGACTGCTTTATTCCCTGGGGTGCTTCTCTTTATGCCCAGCTCGAACATCTTTCCATCCATCTAACACCGCATGCGGCTCGGACGATTGGGTTCGCGGAAGTGCAAGATAACGCATGTTCACGGGGTGCCTATGAGGCGCTGCAACGTCTAGCACCAACCCTGCGCACACTATCCTTGCGGGACGTCCAGCCGTTCACCTCCGATGCGGCACACGAACCTATAGACCTTCCCAACCTAGATCATCTCACCCTAGAAGGGTCAACTTCGGATTGTATCACCATCATGCACTCACTCTCCTTTCCCTCAACCACCAACATATCCCTGTATCTTTCTTCTGATGACTCGGCCGCCCTTGTCAACACCATGCGCATCCTCGACATCGCCTCAGTCCCCGTTCGCGCACTCGAACTGGACTTTGACCACGAGTCAGCGTACCAGTTCACGATGCGACTACATTCTACTACACCACGCGGCGAGCGCACGCATACCCTGTACGTCAATCGCACCGCCTACAGCTCGCGGTGGGCCGCCTGCTGCGAATATGCGCCCATTGTCAGATCGCTGCGCCTCCATGAGACGACGACGCTCATTCACCGCGCATCCAACTGGCGTTTTTGGGCGGCGGATACTTGGCGCTCGATACAGCTCCCCAACTTGCGCACGGTTGTCGCGGTTGGCATACCAGCTTCCATCAGCCTACTTGATGCACTTGCGGGAAAGTCGATGCTTGCACCAGAGCTCGAGCACCTCCGGGTGGCGCGCGTGCCGCCCGGGTACGCGTTTTTCTCACATCGGCCGGAGGTGTTAAGTCTGGAGCAGTTCAAGCAACTCAGGGAGGACGCGGGATGTTCTGTACCAGAGGTGGCCACCGTTTGACGGAGACTCGGGATAATGGACTTGTAGATTAATGGACTACGTATGACTCTCGGACTTATGCGTGTACATTGGACTCTTTTTCGCGGTTGGGCGGTCATTACTGTATATTAGTATTAGGATGTTGCACAGCGCTAATTGGACGTCGTGCGTGTATGAGTTGAGAACAAATGTGTCATTGGAAGAGCATGATGGTGGCGGTCGAGGAACAAGTCGCGTGGGCGCGTTTCAAACAGGGACGCGCGTCGCGTACGCGTCTTGAACGCGTCCCATACCTTCACCAACCTCGCCACCTTCAACTACGCGTGATAATGGTCGCAACTACGGGAGAACAGGTATGGCATATGGCAGATATCTATATGCGGAGGCTGATAGGTTTGCCCAGTTAACGGCATTGGCAAACACGACCGTTGGTACGCTGCTTGCACACCTCGCTCGAATTCTATCCTAATAGGCGTTTATAGTCGTGCATCCTCTCGTCCTGCTCTCTGTAGCGGATCATCACGGTCGTGCACTTGCGCGGGGGTCTTCTAAGCGCGTCATCGGCGTGTTGCTTGGGCAGGATCTTGGCAAGACGATCAACGTCGCAAACTCATTTGGTATCCCGTTCGAGGAGGACGAGCGTGACCCCAAAACTTGGTTCCTAGATCACAATTATATCGATGGCATGTACTCTATGTTCCGTAAGGTCAACGGTACGTGACAAGCAAGACTCGAAAGTCAATACTAAGACCAATATGGACTCTCAGCGAAGGAACGGATAGTCGGCTGGTACCACACAGGGCCGAAGCTGCGCGCATCCGACTTGGAGATCAACGAGTTGTTCAAGCGTTTTGTGCCGCGACCAGTCATGGTTATTGTGGACGTACGACCCCACACGGTCGGCATTCCAACAGACGCGTACTTCGGCGTGGAGGAGATCAAGGATGTACGTGGTGTCCTTCCTTCTTGCAATTAGGGTGCCTATCTAACCATCTCATAGGATGGCACCGAGACACGTGCAACATTCTTACACGCCCCATCGGCGATCGAGGCGGAGGAGGCAGAGGAGATTGGTGTAGAGCATCTTCTGCGCGACATCAAGGACTCGACGACAACTACGCTCGCAACGCGCGTATCTGAGCAGCTTGCTTCCCTTCGCGGACTCGCATCACGCCTGGGAGATATTGAGCGCTACCTGAGCGAGATCGCAGCGGGGACCATGCCCTTGAACCACCCGATCGCATACCACCTTCAAGACGCATTGAACTTGCTACCGGACCTGCGCGAGCCTCAGTTGACAGGCGCGTTCGCGACGAGCACGAACGACGAATTGCTGGTCGTATATCTCAGTTCGCTTGTGCGTGCCGTACTTGCGCTGCACGCGCTCGTGGACAACAAGGAAGAGATTGGGCGTGCGGAGATGGAGGAGGGTACGAAGAAGGAGGATCAGAAGGAGGGCGCGGATAAGGAGGAGAAGAAGGATGCGAAGGAGGGTGAAAAGGAGAAGGAAGCGAGCAAGAAGTAGACGATCCACGGACGTCATTGTATCTGTATCCTTCCCATTTGAACTTTCGATGATGCACAAGTGCGCGGTCTATTGACTTAATGATAGAGGCAGCAAGCAGTGGCCGACTGGGCGACGCGTTCGGTATGCTGGCTAGAACTCTACGGTAAATTGTGGGCATGAATTCGCAAGTTGCCAAGGCGGTATAACGTCCAAGTCTCATAACGAATAACCTTCAAACTGATGGATCTTCGTCTGATACCTGCAGTAGTCAAATGCCTCTGCGGATTCTTGTGCCGCCGCGATCGCTCAAGTGACGCTCATCAACGAACTCTACAAGACTCCGCAATGGGTCGAATAGATCGGCGTCAGCGGCTTCGCCACTCTGTGCCCCTTCGTACACGATTCCAGTCAGCTTGACGCTTTGTATAGCGAGTCCCTTCCGGATGCGAGCTTCCAGCCATCGCTTGACGTCGAACATGGCCTCTGGCGTGACGACGGTCTTATAGAGAGACGCGTGACTGCTGATGTGTATATGCCTCAGAGCGGGGTATGCGTCTGGGTAGTCGAGAATGAAGTCGGGGAGTAGACCAGTTCCGTAGTTGGATGGTGAAGGTTGTCCAGATAGGAGGATCAGAGAGTTCTCTGGATCGTAACGCAGCGTCTCAACGGAGTCGGAGAGGGCAGCCGTGTGGAAGACTGCGCCTGTATCCACCGCACTGAACGACTCGTCTGTGACAGGCTGGTATACGCGCAGATGACGTATTACTGAGAGAGGCAGCTCATCGAAGATAGCTTGGCATATGCTGATAGAGGATACTTCAGCACGAGATTCTCCGATGTATAAAGAGATGGAGGCCTCGCATGGCTCGTGGCGGGTGAGCTCGAAGAAAGGCGTGTCGTAGCCAAAGTCGCAATGTGTGGTTATGCACACAGTGTCGTATAGAGGTAGACGCATATAAGGAGCCAGACTTTGGCACAAGTGTCGGAGATCTTCTGCATGCTGGACATAGAAGGGGGAGATACGGATGGACGTCTCTCTGGGTATGACCATGCTCGAAAGGAAGGTCGCAATATGACCGCAGAATTCTGCGCCGATCACTAGAGATTGGAGGCACTCCAACGTCACGGTGTAGCCTATATCTTGTACATTCCAATGTTCGGAGGATAAACAATGATTGAGTTCAAGGTGTGTGAGGAACGGTGTGGCGTTTAACAACTCTATTAACGGTAAGGGAGGTATGGTGACTTCAACCCTGGTACCCAGCTGCGACTTGCGCTGTCTTAGCACCTGCCAGGCAAAAGGCATGTGTATTATCAAGCGAGTCAGCTTTGGGGCAGAGAAGTGCATGGTGAAGTCGTGGAGATGAAGATCTCGAAGATCGTCGGCCCAGAAAGATATGTCTGGGTAATATCCTAGTTCCTTGCCCGTGAAGCCTGCCTGGCGCAGGAGAGGCAACGACTTCTCAGATAAGATTTCGATCCACGACAAGCGCTGTCTGCCGCTGCAGGTGCATAGAATCGAAGCAAAGCGTTCGATGTGGGAGGATAGGTATGAGCACTGGGTACTCCAGGCTTCATGATCCCAGTTCTCATGTGGACCAAAGGCAAGCGGTAGCTCTCGAGCGCGCTCAAGACGCGCTAGGAAACCGTGGGGAAAGGCGGTGACGACGCCTGCCCAGAGCTGTCCCAGGGAAAGTACGATGGCGCGCCAAAGTTTGCAGACGTGGCTAAGGTTCACAAGTGTCCTTCCTCGATCGGCGAGGGATAGATATAGATTGCAACCATGTGAAGGATCATCGTCGAAGGTGCATTGGTAGAAGATCGTCTCTAGACAATCCTTATTCAAGATAGATATGTTGGACCTGCAACGAGGTCGCCACCGTCAGCGGGAGCAAATGCACTGCGAAAGCAGAGGGAACACACAATTTATTAGACTGAGCCATCGCCGAAGACTGACAAAAAAGAGCGGCAGATGATATGAGGAGATAGCTGTGAACCCTCAAACCGGACAAAGTGGAGGAAGAAGAAGATCAAGTGCGGGAGGCGGCGTGCGCCCAGCTGTCAGGCTGCCGCGCTGCGTGAGCGCCGCGTGTCGTCACGCGTCGTATCCACCTCGCGTGTATGGCATAGCGCGCGCCTGTGAGCGACATCTCCTTTAGGACCGAGGCACTCAATGTGGATAGTGGATAGCAGTGGGATGCGTGTTACAGACTCGCGAACGCGACGCGCAACAGTGCCCGTCGCCTCGGGCTGGCCTCGGGGATTGATCCCGAGCCTTGCGCGCGGCGTCGAGTGGCAAGCCAGGTCGAGCCCAACTATCGCGAACGAACAATTATCACGTCTGGATACTTTAATACTCCTGATCGTGCAGATAGCATTTTGCATGTCTAGTATGCGATAGAATAGAGCCCATGGGAGTCAAAGAGAAGGCTCGTTTCAAACACTTTGTCGCAAAAAAACCCGTAACCTTTGGAAGTAGCCCAGTGCAATGCACACCTTACAATGCAACTACTTCGTATTTCACTGACTGTGTCCTTGAAAACCCAACTCTGGCCCGAGTGTAACCCGAGTCCGGGTGGCGTGCGTGTCTTGAAATGCGGGGTAGCCTGAGAACTCGGTCTGCATCCGGCGTTCATCACTCTTGCTTTAGCAGTGCTTCAACCCACTTGAGCGCGGCGAACTTCCGGACAGTGCCCGCTTGACTGGTGTATCTCGTCTATAAAAGGAGCGACTGTTCTTTCGTACTCACCATCATCAATACTACCCTCGAAGTACACTGAACTCGACTGCTACTATGTCTGCTCAACCTGTTGTGCTACCGACTTGGGTGCCCACTCCGCTCGACGCTATCTCGCAGGTGCGTATCTACACAATGTACTTACCTGCGCAACACTGACTTTGCGCGTAGATGCGCTCTGAGTTGGAAACTAGCTTCCGCACTGGCAAGACGCGCGACATCCAGTTCAGACGTGAACAGCTGCTCTCGCTTGCGTATCTTGTGCAGGAGAACCGTGAAGCTATCCATGAAGCGTTAAGGAAGGATCTGGGAAGGAGCAATTACGAGAGCGAAATGTACGTGGGCTCTGTCCTCTGTCTAGCTCTGCAGTGGATGTTCACGGTGCATTGTAGCATAGAGTTTGGAGGGACTCTCGGCGAAATACTGACTGCATACAAATCAGTGGGGAAATGGGCCAAGTCCGAGCGGGCGCCATTCGCGTTCAACTTCTTTGCTATGAAGCCGACCATTCGCAAAGAGCCCAAGGGCGTCGTACTCATCATCGTACCCTTCAACTATCCTCTTCTGCTGTCTCTCGGCCCCCTCGTGCGTATCTAACTGCGTCTCTTCACTGCATAGCTGACCGACTGTCATAGGCGAGCGCAATTGCGGCTGGGTGCGCTTGTGTGGTGAAGCCATCCGAGCTCAACCCGGCACTCGGCGCTCTCTTTGCCGAACTTCTTCCCAAGTATCTCGACCCGTCCGTCTACGGTGTTGTCAACGGCACTATCCCTGAAACCACGAGGCTTCTGGAGCAACCGTGGGGACACAGTATGTATTTGGACTTGAGATCATCTTAACAAGCCGACTGACGCGAACCCCAGTTCTTTTCACTGGTTCTGGGCGTATTGGGAAGATCGTCCTCACTGCGGCAGCGAAGACGCTTACACCAGTGACTACCGAGCTAGGCGGCAAGTCTCCCGTCATTGTCGACCCCTCGTGCGACTTGAAGACGACGTGCCGCCGCATATTATGGGGAAAGACCGCCAATGCTGGACAAACATGCGTTGCGCCTGACTACATACTTGTGCCGCGCTCATTCCATGACACCTTTATCACCGCACTCAAGGAGACGCTGAACGAGTACTACCCTGGCGGCGCCGCGTCGAAACGCTGGTGGGACGTTTGGCAAGGAGGGAGGGCGAAATACGGTGCACCGCGAGCCCAACTGCGTCCCGTATTTCCCCGGGGAGGGACGCCTTCACCTCGTCCGCCCAAGCGCGATCGAGAGGTCCTTGGGTGAGCCCGGTGATATGCTTGTCGTCCTCGATCCTCGAGAGCTCGTCGTCGACCTGGACAGGCTCTCAATACATCACTCGATTAAAAGTGAGAGACACTCACGTCGGGCAACGTCTGCACGCCAGGCAGCGCCAGGCAGTGAGCCACGAAGTCCAACAATTGCTCTCGTACGTGGCCCCATATTTCTCTCCAACCAAAGTGCGGTTGTTGCGCGCAGGGCCCGTCAGCTGGCCAACGAACCGAATCAGCACGCGTTGACAATGCCGCTCGCGTACCGCAAGCAAACGCACCCAGGACGGCCAACAACTTGATCAATCTCTCGGGGGACTCCACGCCCGAATGTAGCGGGAGGCAGTCCATGTCGTACGTCGTACTAACTCGGGCTCGTCGTACGAGGAACCGTGGATGGTCGTCGGATGTCTCCGGAGGAGCATTGACGAATATGATGTACGCCGAGCGGGACCTTGACCGACGCACTGGGTCCAAATGCTCAGCCAGTTGTGCGTCCCTGACCACTCGTGCCGCGTCGACGATGGCGAGAGCCACGTCGGCCCGCTGATGCTCGACCACCGTACATGGAGCCGTTTCAAACCTGAACGTCGTGCGGTCTCGCGGGCGGAGATAGATGCATCCATCCTTCACGACACGTCAGTCTCAGCTGCAACACGCAGGCGGGGGATCTCACCACAGCGGATGCAACGACGTTAACCAGATCATTGGGCCCGGAGAGGAGTATCTTCAGGGACCTTTCGGACATGGCAGGGGCCGTTGCCGGTTTTGATGGGCTAGGATTAGGAATAATCGAATGATCGCGGCAAGGAGCGAGATAGAATTCGAAGTTGCTTCCAACGGCTCCCATGTTGCTCCCATGCTCTCTGTATAGACTCAATACTCACGAGAAGTGGGCTGCCAATTGCTTAGAAGGTTGGTCGCACGCGCGCTGTGACTTGCTGATTGCGTTTGGGCTCTAATTCGAGGGGATACACCAAGTATTCGAGTCATTACTGGATAGGTGACCGTAATAGGCAGAATACTTGTGTACTGGAAGATAGGCGAGGCTTGTGCATGATTCTGTGCAGTACTCATCTGGTTTGAAATCCTAGCCTGGCGAGTCCGGGCCCCGGGTAGTGTATGTCAAGGGTGCCGCTATCCCGCGCGGGTATGCGGGCGGGTGTGTCGCGGGTACGGGTGGCGGGTGGCCTTCGAGCGGCCCGCCGCCTACTAAGGGCAGCCATGGGTATGCTGCGCAATGGGTAGTGTCACCCTCGGTGCAGCCCGACAGCTCTGTACACGTCGGCGAGGACTGTATCGTTGATCGAGGCTTCCCAGAGTGTGTTAGTATTGCACAGAAAACCTCGGCAGCTGTGCCAGCACCCTTGTACGGTTATACCCGCGACACCTGTGGGAGCACCCAGCCGCACCCGTACCCGTACCCGTCCTCGCGGGTACGGGTATGCGGCGGGTAGGGTGTCGGGTGGCCTCATCGGCACCCGCGGGGACACCCGTGACATACGGTAATGCCACCCCGGACTCCGGGGTGGCATACCCTGCGGGGTAGCCTGAGAAGTCATCTGGCGAAGTTGACAACGTTGATCATCTTTGCTTTGGCAGTCGCCTTGAAGCATACAGTACCTGCCAGAACCTCGTCCGATATCACTAGATTATCAAGTTCTATTACGATCGTTTTGTACCTCGACGTACGCTGAACTCGACTCCCACCATGTCTGCTCAACCTGTCGTGCTGCCAACATGGGCGCCCACTCCGCTCGACGCTATTTCGCAGGTGCGCATCAACACCTTGTGTTGACATGGGTAATGCTAAAGTTTCTATAGATGCGCTCTGACCTGGGGGCCGGTTTCCGCACTGGCAAGACGCGCGACATACAGTTCAGGCGTGAACAACTACTCTCGCTTGCATATCTTGTGCAGGAAAACCGTGAAACTATCCATGAAGCTTTAAAGATGGACTTGGGAAGGAGCATTCACGAGAGCGAGATGTACGTGTGCTTTGCCATTCCCTGCCAAGCTCTGCGACCGATTTTCTGCAGCATAGAGATTGGCGCGGCTCTCGGTGAGATATTGACTGCATACAAGTCTGTGGCGAAATGGGCCAAGTCCGAGCGGCCACCATTTGCGCTCAACTACTTCGCTATGAGGCCGACCATCCGCAAAGAGCCTAAAGGTGTTGTACTCATCCTTGTACCCTTCAACTATCCGATCATGCTGTCTCTCGGCCCCCTCGTGCGTATCTTTTTGCATAGCTGTCCTACCTCCTTTACTGACCATCTCAGGCTAGCGCAATTGCGGCTGGGTGCGCTTGCGTAGTGAAGCCGTCCGAGCTCAACCCGGCAGTCGGCGCTCTTCTTGTCGAACTTCTTCCCAAGTACCTCGACCCGTCCGTCTACGGAATCGTAAATGGGGCCATTCCTGAAACGACAAGGCTTTTAGAGCAACCATGGGGACACAGTACGCATCTTATTTGAGACCAATGTAACAACGAACTCATGCAATACCCAGTTCTTTTCACTGGTTCCGGCCGTATCGGGAAGATCGTCCTCACTGCGGCAGCGAAGACGCTTACACCTGTGACTACTGAGCTAGGCGGCAAGTCTCCCGCCATTGTCGACCCCTCGTGCGATCTTAAGACGACGTGCCGCCGCATATTATGGGGAAAGACCGCCAATGCTGGACAAACATGCGTGGCGCCTGACTACATACTTGTGCCGCGCTCCTTCCACGATACCTTCGTCACCGCACTCAAGGAGACGCTGAACGAGTACTACCCTGGCGGCGCCGCGAGCAGTGATAGCTACTCGCGCATCGTATCGCCGGCCCACCACAAGCGTCTTGCAGAGCTCCTTGACAGTACAACGGGAGAGGTTACATACGGTGGAAAGACAGGTGGCGCTGCTTTCGATGGCGAACGCTTCATCGAGCCGACTGTGGTCACGGGTGTGAGTCTCGACGATTCACTTATGCGAGATGAGATCTTCGGGCCGCTTTTGCCCATCATTGCCGTCGAAGATATCGATGAGGCCATTCGCATCGTCAACTCCAGGTCAGTGCAGACAGTAGACATCATGTATATTAAGCCTGACGGGAACACTAGGGATCATCCTCTGGCTCTGTACATCTTTGCTCGGGACGCCAAGGTCAAGGAGAAGGTCTTCAACTCGACCCAAAGTGGTAGCGTCCTGGCGAACGATGTTCTACTTCAAGTCACAGGTATGGTAGATCTATTGATATCGAGTATCTGTCGCTGAATTAGGCGTTCCAGCCGATGGTTTGCCCTTCGGTGGTATTGGACCCAGTGGATGTACGAAGGCCAAATTATCGATGTTTATCTCGTGTGGCTTATCCGATGCTTTATATAGCCGGCCAACATACAGGCAAGTATGGGTTCGATATGTTCACGCATTTGCGCGCCACCCTGGACAATCCGAGCTGGTATGCTCCGAGCCGTATGTATCAAGACGCCTACTGAACGTGCATTCATAGGCTCGACATTATCATGAGCGGTCGCTTCCCACCTTTCACCGTACGATACAGTCCGTTTTTTGCATCAAGGCGCTGCTAACTTGTTCGATTGCTAGGACAAATCTACCAAGATGATCCGCACAATGGCGTCCCCTTCGCTCCCATCGCGCAAGGCGAACAGGTGGGGAACTTCATGGGTTATCGCAGCCGTTGCTGTCGCTGCGGCTGCTTATAGCGGCAGTAAACTGATCTCCGCGCGGAAATAGTGTCTCGGCACCGGCTCACAAGTCGTGAAGGCGCGGACGCTCTCGAATGCAGACATCGATGTCTGGGACGACGCAACATTAATCTTCTTATGTGTGCTTCAGTCCACGCTAGTCCGTTTTGTGCAGAATGTGGCAGTTTCGAACATGTTCGCTTGTAACGGCGTTTTGGAAATACCTATCGTTGACCTCTCTTAATGTGCTCATCTTCGTTATCGTGTTTTTCTCTTGTGTACTTACCTACGGAGTTCCGCACTGGATGCTTTGGACAACTTGCTGTGCGAACAAATCATTGTATGTCACCCGTGCCCGGAGCGTCAGCCTCGTCCGACATGGCCGCGCAAAAGACACGAAATGGCTTCAGGTGGTGCATGGTGCAGAGCCAGGTACAGCGGGCTCGAATAGGAACTCGACAAGGGCTTGTACGACCCGAACGTTGACGCTATTGCCCAACAGGCGGTATTGCACCTTTCGCGAGACCCCTTGTGGCCATACCCAACTTCCATGGTCAAGAGCATCGTTCTGCATGCCCGAGTGTTCACGCGGCGGCATGAATGCGAATAATCGCAGTAGTTCGCTTGGGGTGAAGTAACGCAAGCGTAGCGGACGAAGGATGTCTACGGCTTTTGGCTCTCCACGAGATTGAGCGGACAGAAACGCATCGAACGTTTTAGTGGTCTAATATGGCACCTCAGCAACGCTCATGATAGACTGTAATGAGGAGGGAACGCACATCGAGCTTGGTGTTCTCTTGTAAGATTGATCCAGCGCGCTCTACCAGTTGGGTGTATCCGCGCGTAAAGCAGCAAGTGCGCCGTGCAGAAGGCAGAACGATGTCGAATAGTCGACCCCATTTCTCAAGTACGCGATCGGGGATAGCGTATTCGTGCGCCCGCTGGCCCTCTGGATCCAAATCCTCCCCTTCGGACCCGCTGAGTGGGTCCAGATACAGCGAGAGCTCGTCAACATGCGTTTGAGCCTGTTCTTCTCGGAAAATTCCGTGGCGCGGGTCGGCCCAGGGCTCGCCGTGCCCTGGTATGTGTCGGTGAATGTCAGAAGACGCGCTCGAGCTTGCGAAGGGCCTTCGCCGGGCAATCAGATAGTATCGCAGGCGGGAGTTTGGGATGCCAAATTGAAGCGGCGTGAGCAAGAGCTCAAACGTGTGATATCCGAGTACAGCCAAAGTGTCGCGCAAGATTGTGCGTGTTGTTGAATTCTGTCGCCACAGCTCAGTTATAGAGAGACAAGACTGTGAGAGAGATCAGCGCACCTCGAACCCAGCAACATTTTCAACGAGCAGCTGTCCCGGAGCCCGATCCGCGCGCGCAAGGTCAGGAAGCACCGAGGTCATGAGATGTAGAAACGACGCGGCGCGAGGGTCGCGCGCACCTTTGGCGTCTGGGTTCAGCACTGTATATGGCTGACAGGCCGGCGAGCAAAGCCATAGATCAGAGTCAGGTATATCAGGGGCTTTCAGGCTCGATATGTCAGTCTACTGGTCCGTTCAGCTAAAGATCAACGCCGCGAGAAGTTGAGTGACGACCTTGTACGCAATATTTTGACCATGGTTGGCCGAGTAGACCGAACAAGCCAGTTGATCCCAGTCATAAGCGCGCGTGACATTAGCATTGACGTTACTGCGTGTAAGAGCCAAGTGTAGTCCTCCAACACCAGAGTAGAACTCAAGAGCTTGAATCATTGAGTAACGTTGGCGCTTAGGAGACCTCTGTCAGTGCAGGCACACGGGTTCACTAGCACTCAGGCTTAGATCACAGCGGCAAATCCCAGTCTCGCAAGATGCTTTGCGAATGCTATGCGAGCGCAGACCTGTCTAGATGCAACGATTCGCGCCACGAGTTGATGCTGGTGAGCGCTGGAGGCAAGTCGGGTACTTGGATTTGTTCCGGGGCAAAGAACCGGCTCCCACGGTTTTGTTGTCTGATCTCGTATGGCCGCCTTCGCTTCTGTCATCCACCACCATGTCTAAACGCCATGCCTCTCTTTCATCCACTCCTGGAACTTCTCTTCTGAGGGCACCTCCCGTTCCTGACCCCGTACAATCCCATCCCCCGCGCCCAGCTCTCTACTCAGGCGCACCCGTTCAACCACCCATTACTCCCTATACACATTCCCAGCTACGTGTCCCTCTCCTTCTCGTAGTCGCTTCGTCTGCCGTACCGGACGTTCAAGAGATTATCTCCATTGATACTAGATGTACGCTGTATCCTACCTTTTTTTTGACGCTGCTAATCAAGACTTCGCAGGCCTCTCTTTCCTGTCCGGCACCGCTTTCAACGATGCCGATCACGAAACACCGGATCCCGCTACGACAACACTACCGCTTTATGCGTGTTGACTACTCGCGCTTTGCGTGTTCCCTATTCGCGCCCTGCGTGTTCATTGCTCGCTTCATGCGCATACTTTCACCCACTTTAGGTCCTATCAGATTACCCCCTGTACTCTGTCATTACATATTGTACACCAGCCCATGCTCAAACACCGATTGCCAGCACTTCCGTGCTCGACATGTGGTTTCGTTTCATCGGGATCGTGCGATCGTCTGCCGAAGTTCCTTTGCCGTGCTCGTGTGCCTCTCCCGTATATGTTCATCCTTTATCGAGTGACACCTGCTTTTTGCTATCGATGTTATAGGCCTTCTCGTTCTTCATCGTTCAATTAACCAACAACACCAAATCTTACCGCATTCACGTGCGAATCAACGCCCTCGTCGCGGGCCTGTCGTTGTCGCGGCATCCGATGTGAAAAGTGTCGTGCACCTCGACCCGGATCCACCGATTAGACCATGCTCCTGCCCCGAGTTCTGCTCTGATGAGCTACGTACGATGATCATCTTCGAATGGCAGTCTGCTATGCAGGTCCATTGCTGGATGAGCAAGTGTGCTGTTTGCGCACAGTTTAAGTTTTCCAAAGGCATAACAAGGCAATGGCAGACATAATTTATCCGGCCCTGACATCGATTCTCTGCGAGATGATATCTTGTTGCCGTCTTTGGTGCCAACGAACGATGCTCAAAGACGTCGCTGCGCGCTTCTTCATCCACCGGCACTTACCTCGCGCGAACATCGTTCGTTTGCACGAGTCTGCAAATCGTTTGCAGCAGCTCTTAGAACGAATGTGAAATCCGTCGATGTGTTGGCTATCAAATTGTATCATGCTCACGGTCGTCTGCCTCTATGACCTCTATGAGATATCACCCAATGAATATTGATGCTGGCTCTCACCGATGCAAGATGAGAAACTCGCGAGCACCGTGTTATGTACTCGTCTTCCACTGTCGCACAGTTGCCTGCAGCATATGTATGGCTCTAGATGAAAGTCGATTGATCAGGGCTCCGCGCTGGCTATACCGGTAAGTAGCTCGCGCAAGACCGCCGTCTTCAACCTCAGCGTGGTTAGAACTGATTATAGAACCTCCTGAAGACGAGTGAGTCCTGTATGAGAAGTTACCGGATAGGGATAACAGACGCAACATCGTAAGGATAGTCCGCCGTTCGCGTCAACCGGATTGTCACTAGTAAGGACGGCAAGGGTCAGATCATCATCTTCTCGGCGCGGATTCGCCCGACGTCGTGTCGGTCCACAATCATCGACGCGTAGCGCTCCGGTTGCATCTGGTCGTAGGCCATAAAGCCCGTATGCGAGAGAGCCAGGACCCACTAAAGCCAGCATTGTGAGCATCCATGCAGACTGAAAGTTCTGAACCCGAACGGTAGCCCCAGAACGAACATTGGCGCGCGTCAATGATATCCTTCCAGCACGTACAAAGAAGAGGCGATACCCACTAGCCGAGAGGCGCATGATTCCGACTGCCCAATACTGGCGTCCACGACACGACAGTTAGAAAGATTATGTCATGATCAAAATTCAAGAAGCTCGACCGGTACTCCAAGTTGTACTGCGAGTTCAACCCCAGCACCGCTGGAAGCGGCAGGGGCGGCAGGCTCGAAGGGACAAGAGGCATACTGAGCAATTCGGGCAAGAGACTCGGACGCCGGCATTCGCTCGCAAGTTGAACTTCTGTCAGGACGGGAACACATTGAAACGGGCCAAGTGGAGAAGAGCTGTCTTGTTCAGACGGTCAATGCACTTCGGGAGACCAGCACAAGATGAGTATACTGATGGTCCCAGCTGTGACATGGCTTTGTTTTTCCAAATTCAGAGAGACAAAT
This sequence comes from Peniophora sp. CONT, assembly GCA_001632445.1. Lineage (NCBI taxonomy): Eukaryota > Fungi > Basidiomycota > Agaricomycetes > Russulales > Peniophoraceae > Peniophora > Peniophora sp. CONT. Next base: position 796 of record KV424653.1, on the reverse strand, counting down.
GAATCAGCCCCGGTTCTGCCCTGGAGGGGCCGTGGCAGTAGCTGCGATGTCGACGTGCGCAGACGACACAAGTTGGCGTGTTTGCAAAGACGGTGCCGGCCATTTCTCTATTATCAAATGTATGTATATCGTAGTCCACCAGTCGCCCGCTCAAAACCTCACCTGCCGTCTCTCCGTCCCTTGCGTTTACACACCCGCCCGTCATTGCAGAAGGGGCATGGCCATGAACACATGATGCCAGAATGCCTCTGAGGCTCTCGCGCTGGGTCCTGCGATGAACCCACGGTACCTCTCCCACGACGCCGGGACGATGTCCTTGAGAGCGAATAAGTTGCTGTGCCTCATTGCGAGCGTGTCCAAACACGCGGGATAGAATCCGGCCCATGCCCAGTCTATCAGCCACACCGTGCCCCTACGGTCTAGCAGAATGTTGGCCATGTTCAGATCCCCGTGCACGAACACGGGGGACCAGTCAAACTGGGGCTGTGGAGGAGGTGAACGTTCACCATCTTGAAATTGCGATAACCGCTGCCATCCGAGGTGGGCTGCAAACGTGCAGAAACGACGAAGGCCTTGGACCGACTCGTAAGGACCAAACTCTTTGCTCTCCGACCCGTCGAACTGGAAGAAGAGGCCGCCGACGAGCCCAGTGCCGAGTGTTCCGAGCTGAGAGCGGCGCAAGGCATGGAGCTGGCGTATGTAGAGGCGCAGGGTGCAGGCCACTCTGAGTCGTCGAAAGGATGATAGCCTATCCCAGCAGCCGATAAGCGGCTCTCCCTCGACTCTGTCCATCACC